>SNQJ01S0015577.1:63133-76665 GCA_010110895.2 Picea sitchensis | reverse complement strand
AACAACGAAAAAGGATGGAAGAATTCAACAACAAAGAGGACAAAGAACGAAGAAGGAAGAAAAGCAAGGTAAAAAAGTAGTACTGTGTGTTTTTTGATATGCATAGAGAATGGGATCCCCAAGAAGTTTGAAGATCCTCTTTGATAATGTTTTTTGATGATGAAAGAAAATATGATATTGGTCCTATGTTTGTATAAGGGATAGATTAGCCTGAAACACAAGTTGAAATTGTATGTACCTGATTGAAATTATGATATAAGACATGAAGAGGAATGTTGTATGTACTTGAATCAATGTTGATGTAAGCCATGAAGAGGAAAGTGTACCCCCATAATTTATATGTTGAAGGTTTGTGGCTAGATAGAAACCACTTGATGTAATGTGTTGTTTGTGGTGAGAAGAAACCACTTGTCATGGCAGAGGACGGTTCATGATCAACCAAAAATCACTTGATGTTGTGAATCAAAACCACATGAGAAATGTAATGGTTGAGGGTAATCCACTAAAACCAAGGATGTATGGGTAATCCAAAGCATACCAAAGATGACGATTGATGATGATGTAGGTGGAGTAACGGGTACATGAATGAAGAATTGTTGATGAACCATGTACAAGAAGTAGTTTCCTATATAACCGACATATATAGCAACTGGAAACCCATGTATTTTGGTGGATGGTAACTTTTTTATATAGACTTAAAAAAATATTATGTTTATACTATGAAGGTAGAAGAAGCAGGTTGGAACTGTAGAATGAAAAATACCAAAGACAAAAGATGAAGACAAAGCATAATAAGGTGCTAAATATTGGACCAATTCAAAGATTAGTTGAAGAAAGCACACGTATTCATTAAGGGGGAGTATGCAGGAATAATTCATACTTGTGATATATGAATAATGTCTAATGTATATGAGTGCAAAAATGTAATGAAGTAGACAAAGATTAATGGCCACGTATGAGTGAAAGATGAGAATAATGAGAGATATATATATTTTTTGACAGGAACAGGTAATGGGATTTTATTATAGAAAAGCAGTGGTAATCCACTGGTTCTGTTACATATGATCTGGGCCAAACTTGGCTAAACAGTTACAAATGTCACACAAGTAGTTCTTAGCATAGTTGATACTTGTGTAGGCTTATATACAAAATGCCTTTCTCGCAGAGTTTATTTGCAGAGGCCAATTCTTGGCCTTGGTGCCTCTTGCCAACTTACTTTGAACCTCCCTTCTTGGGGTGATCCCTCTCCTACTTCCATTCTTTATTTAGCTGCTCCATCCGTTGTTCTAGACTACTAAACCTTTCATATAATTCTTGTTTTGGGTCTTTGAGTTCCTTGCAGAGTTTCCCCAGCTCCTCAGAAAGACCGAATTTGGTAGAGGTGATGTCGTTTTCCAACATCTCCAGCCGTCTCCATACGTCGATATCTAAGTTCTGGAGGAAGTCGTCCAGGTTGTTCAGCTGATGCCTGATATGCTGCATGTTCGCCTCTAGTGTTGCCAACCACTCTTCTATTGTTGGCTTACTACCAAAGCTTGACGCCATCGCTTCCCTTTCTACTTCTAGGCTACTGCTCCTGCGCATGGTGCTCTCTCCTCTGATCGCTATGTTGCTATGTGCCTTCCTTCCCAGTCTTCGATTTCTTCTGGACTGCATAGCTTCCTTCCCTGCATCTCCTTTTAACTCAGAAATCCTCAGTTTCGCTGCTCCCATGTGATACGCACGATCTAGAGAGAATGGGATATTGCTTGGTTTCAACGACCAAATGATGGGCGATTCCATCAGATCTGACTTACTCCTGACTGCTGACTGTGGTGGATTCGACCCTATAATTTCAAGGACTTGACTTGCCCACTTTCCAGCTCGTATCCATTTTTTATTCCAATTTCTCATGGGAGTTCCCAACTGGTCAAGTTTCTGTTGATTTGTAAGGTTCCAATTCTTGAGGGGGATCCCCTGTTGGCCTCTTTGTCTGCTGTTGCATTCATTCCCTAGAGGATGTGGTAAAGTTTATGAGTTCGAAGCTTTCCTAGGAGGAGATGGATTTTCTCCAAAATGTGTTGAAGTTTTGCATTTTGGGCTTTGTTGCAGAAAATTAAGGCTTGTATTATTAGCCGTGAATCCCCAATTATCACCAGATCCCGGACGTTGTGCAAAATAGTTTGATTTAGCCCTTTCCAGAGGGCCAGTTCTTCTGCTATGTTATTGATTTCTATGCCAAGTCCCCAGGAAAACCTGATTTTTGGGAGTTCGTTGGGGCCTACCGGTATTCCTCCTCCTCCTGCCACTCCTGGGTTCCCTTTGGAAGCTCCGTCAAAGAATAGAATATACTTATTTTCCTTTCTTTTCCATTCTTCAAACTCTTGCTCTTCCATCCTAATTTCCCATTCTTGGTGGTGTGAGCTGTTATGAGTTTGCTGTTGTTGATCTTGGAGCTTAATATGTTCAATCCAAAGTTTCTCTTCCAATTATAATGGCTTTGAGTTTGCTGCTTTATAGAAGTGGGGGACACTCTCGGCAAAAGGGCCTTTATCTTTGTGTCTACCTGGGAAGGGATGATTTTGGCTTCCCTAAATAACCTGTTATTTCGTTCAAGCCAGATCTTCCAGAGAATAAATTTTGGGAGAGTTCTCCAAAGAGTGGAGAGTTGACTCTTTTTTGCTGTTTGAAAAGGGCAAAGGGAGTTCCAATTCTGGAGTAGGGCGATGACTTCTTTAGGTAATACAAGAGTGTTTGAGTGTAGTCCAAGGGTTAAATGTCAGACTTATTTGGAGTAAGTGCATATTAAAAGTAGGTGGACTATAGTTTCCTCTTCTTGACATCAGAGTGGGTATATGGAGGGGCCTTCCCAAGCTCTTCTTCTTAGATTTTCGCCAGTGAGAATACCTCTGTGTGCCATGGTCCAGACATACATATATATCTTCAGAATTGACTTGGAGGACCAGATGGATTTCCAAATTTCTTGTTCTGGAGGGACAAGGGGGACTGCTTCTATATGTTGATTTCCTTTTGCTGTAGTGTAAAGTCCAGAAAATAGTCCCCACCCTCTCTTGTATTTTTTCCTTTTTTTTTTTAATGGGGTTTTCCCTTGCAACCAGTACTTCAGCATGTTCCATTCCTCTTCTAGCTCTGGGGGTAAGTTGGAAATTTCCCACATTAGCCAAGAGTGGCTCTCATCATTTTCCCAATGTGAGATATCCCACATATTGTGTAAATTATTGAGTCTCATCCACTCTTTAAGATGATCTAGACCCTGCTTTGAGGCTAGGGGTGGGTCTCCCATGATTGAGTCTTCCCAAACCTTGATTTATTTACCATTGCTTGGTATCCAAGTGAGGTGAGGTTTAAAGTGTCTGTGAGCCTTCTAGCATAGAGAGAAAATTGGGGATCCTTTCTCCACCTTTGCTGGACTGTCAAGGCACTTTTTCCTTGGGCCTCGAAAGGACTTCTTCCATAACGCTCTTTTACTCTAGGAGGAATTGCCGGTGATTATGCGCCATAATATCTTTTCTCCCAATGCTAAATTTTGAGTTTGGGGGTTTTTAAATTGGATTCCCCATTAAAGGTAGGGATTGGATATTTTTCCCCAACTTATAAGGTGCAATTTCCTCCTTGTCTGCTTCCCTCCCTCCTAGAGGAATCTTCTGAACAATGCTTCAATTTTCTGGAAAGTGGACATCGGGGCCAAAAGTAAGGAGCTTTGGTAGATCAGGATGCTTTCTAACACTGCTTTGATGGGGACCACTTTTCCTGCAAGGTTTAACCAGTTTTCTCTCCAGGAGTTTATTCTATTTTTAAGTTTTCCTATCAGCTGGTCCCAATGTGAATCCTTTGTATTGGATTTGAAAATAGGGAGGCCTAGGTATTTAAACGCATCCCAGGTGGTGAAACCTTCCATTCCAAGGATTCTTGAGATATCTAACATCTCCCTTGGGGTTATGTTCCACCCAAAGATCTTACTTTTAGTCAAGATTATCACACTTCCTGAGACTTATGTGTAGGCATCTAACTCCTTTTTGAATTTCCTTGCTGTAGGCATACTTTCTCCTCCCATTAGAAACATGCCATCTGCAAATTGGGTGTGGTTGATGTGTTTTACCCCAGGGGAAATTCTCAGGCCAAGAAGGTTGTTATGCACTTGGATGTGGTCCAATTGGTAACTAAGAACTGAGGCTTAGAGGGCATAGAGGAGAGGGGAAAGGGGGCAACCTTGTCGGAGACCTCTGGAGGCTTAAAAGAACTTAGTGGCCTGACCATTCACTAGAGGGGCTATCCAAGGGGAGCCAATACAAGCTTTAATCTAGTTTATGAAGAAGGGTGCGAAACCAAAATTTTCCATGACCTTGAACAAAAAATTATGTTTGACTCTATCAAACACATTTTCCAAGTCGAGTTTGATTATCATACCTTTGTCTTTTTTGCGAACGCTTGAGTGTAGGGCCTCTTGAATGAGGATGATGTTGGCCACTATATACCAGCCTTTTACAAAACCCCCTTGATTTTCCAGGATTATTGCAGGAAGGATATTTTTAATTCTGTTAGCTATTATTTTGGTGAGGATCTTGTAACTTGTGTTGCAGAGAAAGATTGGACGAAACCTTTCAAAGTTGATTGCTCATTTTTCTTTGGGAATGAGAGCAAGAAAAGATGATTTTTTTCCTCCTCCTATCTTGGTGCAAGTCCGATATTTCCTGATTAGCTTTGTGAGGTCTGATTTTATTATATCCCAGTTGTTTTGGTAAAATCTGGTTGTGAACCCATCTAGACCTGGGGATTTGTCTGGGTTCATTTGATCAAGTTCCTCTTTTATTTCTTGTTGATCGACTACCCTGGTTAGCTTGATGTTGACATCTTCATGAATGAGGGCCGAAACTAAAGAGAGTGGGTAGTCTTTGGGATATATAAAATTTCTTTGAGTTTCTGTGTACAGAGTTTCAAAGGCTTTTGCCTAAACTGCTTTTATGCCTTCAAAATCTGTTATCGTCTGATTTTGGGCCTAAATTTCTATGACATTCTTGAGCTGCTTTCGAGCTTCAACTTGTTTGTGGAAGAAGCCAGTATTTTTATCCCCTGCTTCCAACTAGAGGCTCTTGGATTTTTGTTGCCAATACTTTTCCTCCTCTCTAAAGGCTTGATGCCAATTCCTTTGGAGTTGATCCTCTTGTTGCAAAGTTTCTTGGGTGATTCCTTGATTTTCCATATCTAGCTAGTGTTTTTCAAGCTGTTTTTGGGTTTCTTGGTGGGCTAGAGTAGGGTTAGGGAGAGTTTTTGCCCAAGACTTTAGCACTACCTTTAATATTTTGAGTTTTTCTTCCCAAACAAAGAAGGCATAGCCTCTTACTATTTCATTCTAGGTTTTGGTAACCAGATCCTGCAAGCTTTCATCTTGGAGCCATGCTGGGCTAAATCTAAAAGGGATTGGCCCAAGGTTCTTGTCATGTGAGATATCAAACAAGATTGGTTTGTGCTCTGACACACTGTGAGGGAGGATGGAGGAGGACAGGGTGAGGCCCAGAAGCATAAAGGTGCTATGAACTAAGAACCTGTCTAGCCTAGCAACAATGTGCCCCCGTCTTGCCCTCTTATTAGACCACGTGTATTTCCCTTTAGTAGGTTTGACATCTTCAATCTCCCAATCTGACATGATATCTTCTTCTCATTCCCTTGCTGGATCTCGCACAATGGAGACACCTTTTTTCTCAGTCATTGCTAGGGTCACATTGAGGTCCCCTCCAATAATGATATTTTCCAGATCATTTAGAAGTAGGTAATATTTTAGGTTATTCTGGCAAAATCTTTTTTCCTCCAAGAGGACAGGCACATAAAGATTGAAGAGACTTACCTATCGACCTGTTGCTTTGTGAAGGAGGTCGGTGTATATCCAGTGCTTGCATGGTTCATATTTAATGAGTTCATACTTTTTATGGTTCCAGAGAGTGCCTATACCTCCTGAGGTTCCTCTTGCACTTTATTCTATTCCTTTGCTTATTTTCCAAAGTGCGTTTGTTATGTTGAGGAAGTCTTGTTCTTCCATCTTGGTTTCCTGGATAAGAAGGATCTCAGAGTTTGAGGTTTTGATGATATCTTTAAGCACTTATTCCTTTATTCTACTACCGAAACCCCTGCAATTCCAGGAAGTTAGTCTCATGATTTACCCCGGGGGGGGGAGATATGGGCTCCTTGAGGGGCCCTGGAGTGCTTCCTTGTTTTCCTAACATTGATTAGTTGTCTGATCGTTGGCTGTGATCTGCTCAAAACATCTTTGTATGTCTCTTTTTCTCTTTCTTCTTTCTTGGATTTCCTGCCTCGACCTATTTTTATTGGGGTGATAATGGTGTCACTTTCTCCCTCGCTGTCACTATTTGAGGGGAACTCTCCTTCCTCCACTTTTGGCTCTTAGTTCTTTCCCCCCGGGGTTTGTCCTTGCTCTTCCACCCTTTCTGGCATCATCTCCTCTCTGGCATTTGGAGTTTCCTTCCCTTGCTCTGCTTCTGCTATAGGTAACTCCTGAGGGGCTTCCCCTGCTGATTTCTCTATTTCTAGATCTAGACCCCTAAACCTGTTTTATGTCACTGTCTTTGGTTGGTTTCCTTGCTCCCTGGATTGAGATGGGTTTGTATTTTTGTTCCTTGGGCCTTTTTCCTTGGATGAGGCTCTTCCTCTTCTGGGTTGTTTCCATCCTTCTTCGTTGTCTTTCTCCTTGTTTGGGTCTTTAGGGAAGTTTCACTAAAAGTGTCCATACTCATGACATCCCCTACATTTGAATGGAAGTTGTTCATAATCAATATTCTGGTAATGCTGCCAGTTTCCAACCTTTAACTTGATTGCCTCTGGGAGACCTACCTCTAGATCCACTTCCACACAAATGCGCACGTAGGAGTATTGGTCCTTGGGGTCTGCTCTGTTGATATAATGACCAAGTCCATTTCTGATTGCCTAGAGCGAAGTGGGATTCCAACAATGGATTGGGAGGTTTGGGAGTCTTACCCAGACCGAGATGTCCTTGGATACTTCCACCGCTGGATCAAAGCTTGGTGTCCAACGGTTCAGGTAGATCCCTTGAGTTCCCATGAAATAAGGTCTGTTTCGGAAGATGAGATCTCGATCTTCTTGAGAGATGAATTCAAAGATAAAGAAGCCTCTTCCCACCACATAACAGGTTACACTATTCTGGATCAACGGGCACTAGTTTCTTTGGATCCAGTTGTCTGTGGACCTGGTTGAGGGCCAGAGCCCCATAAATTGTCCTACCAAACCATGATCTAACAGGGAGACTGCTACACGCATAGGGTGGTCAGGGGGAAGATCAATCTCCAGAATTGAGTCGAGTTTCTTAACGAATCTTGGGGGAGCAGTTGGGGGAAGCTTCTTGCCATGGGCGACTAGAAGCTTGTGGAAGGAATCAACCGTGGAAGGAGGGGGTGGTGGAACCCATCCTTTAGGGGTGGCCATGGCTGCAGTAGAGGTGCTCAGAAGGTTAACCCTAGTCTACCTCAGAAGCGCTTCAATTTTTTTGGGAGGAATGGTTGTGTCGGGTTTTAGTCACATGAAGGTAAGTTTGAGGATAATGAGAGATATTAGGGATGAGGATCTCATGGATTGAGTTGAGATATTTAAGGAGATATTGTGGAGATGGTTATGGATATAATGTGATCTAATTAGCTAATTAATACTTAGTAGTTATGGTCACCTATGGTTATATAAAGATACTATTTGTACAATAGAATGTACATAGAGGAATATTTCGATGTAATATAGATTTTCCCCTTCGAGGCTTCTTGGTGTAATTATCAGTGTCCCTTACTTTGTATGTGTATTGATTCTAATTACAATTTAAAAATCTCATTCAAAACCCTATTTTATGAAGGATGCCATCACTACAACGACCATCTAGAGCTAGATGAGGAGGAGGAGAGAAGAAACCAAGGCCACACATTCAGGGAAGAAAAGAACCCTCCCAAGGAGAGGCCACCAGAGGATCCATGTCTTTAAGGTTCATCTCCATATGTGTACATGTATTGTTGTTCATGTTTATTTTCTATTGCATGTCCTTTATTTTCACTGAATAATATATATCTTAGGGTATATTTATTTCATATAAAGACAAGGTTTTAGTTTTCTAAACCCATTTGTATGTAGCTTTGTTATAACCATAAATTTTAATGATTTTCATATCCTGTCTACAAATTTTCACCAACACTCGATGCCATGGTGATCAACAAGGTAGGTCAACTTGCAGGAGGCATCAATTATGCATACAAGCTCTAATTGAGGTAATTTTCACACCATTGGAATGGTCTTGGTGTGTATAAGAGTGTTGAGGGTCTATGACCTATGTTCATAAAGTTTTGGACCAATGCTATTTGATTCCTCAAAATGGCTCTGGAAGGTTCCCGACCCTAAATCTCCAAATTGGGGCCTACCACTAAAATGGGTCATGTAATCCAGTTCCTCCAATTTTTCTACCCAAAAAGTATGAATATATATGAAAAATTATATAATGATCTGATCTAGATCACACCTATCCATTTTGGAGGATTTTTTCCTCCAAAATATTTTACCGAATGAGGTGAGGAAATTTTTTCTCTACCTTCTTCTTGGAGTACCATTTTTCCTTTCCTAGAGGTTTTCCTCTGAACCCAATTTGTTAAATGGAATGCTTCCACTATCTATTAGTTCTATACTTCTTTTACAAAAATGTATCTTCTGCCAACTCTGCCTATGATTTTGGAGCTAAATACTCTATGGTAGGTAATAACTACTCCTTATTTTCCTGATCCAACATGGAAGTCTCATAGAGATTCATATTCTCCACATTCATTACTGAGTAAATGTACATATAAGGGGGTAGAAAGAGTCTGTAGGAATTGTCACCCACCTCCTCTAATAATTCAAAACAACCATACTACAAAACCTTGATCTTCTTACCAAGACCTTGCATATTTCATTGTTCACTTGTAACCAAATTTTGTCTCCCACTTTGAATGATTTATCATTTATTTGTTAATCATTTCTATACATGTATCTTTCCTTTGATTTCTTCAATGTCAACTTCCATTGCAAAGGGATCTATATAATGTTGTCAATAAATTTATCCACTTTGAGTGCCTCTCTTATGATTTCTTCCCTCACTCCTCCTCACTATCCATAGACAACATCCAAGGGCGAAGGCGACAAATACCTAAAGAAATTTGTCAGGTGTTTTATATTTCTAAATCCTATTACATTTAATTGTCAATCCAGAAGTTTGTAAACTTGTGAAATGCAAGCACAATATGTGTAAAATTATATTATTTGCAGTATGGTCTACCTAAAATTCTTATGGAAAATAAATTAAGATAAATGAATTTGACTGTGGAAATGAAACACACTGAAATTAAAATCTAATTCAACCACTCTTGGTGAGGAACATGTACTTGGGTATTGATTTTACTATTGGGATCTTACTGTCATCAAGTTATCTCTTTTCTAATCTCAGACTTTCCAACTTTCCAAATATCATCATTCCATTGTTGGAGAATTAGGAAACACTCCACAATTTGTGGGAAAATAATTAATACTTATGAAAATAAATAAATGGAATCAAATGACATCCTACATTAATCAAAACTGTATTCTCTTTTTGCAGGAACTTGATTTCGTAGAATAGAGTGCTACTACTAATCTACAACATAAAAAAACTAAATCAAAACATACTATTTATAGAACTAGAGAATGAGAAATTATATGAAGAGAAATATCAAAAAGCTTTATTCTATTCCATCATAGTCTGGACATATCTTCCAAGAGTCCTCCCCTTGTAATGGAGAGATCACTCTTATTTATACAAAAACTAATATAACCAATAATAAATTCATATCCACAAATCTCTCATATGGTTACAACCTTTTGCTAATAATTACCAAGTAATATATCTAAAAATATTCCCACAAATCTCTCTAAAATATTTGAAAATAAATCTTTCATGATTCTTCTCCATCCAAGATACTTGAGTGATTCTCCCAAATCCTCATCAAATATTCAATTGTTGAAGAGGAAATTCGAATTTGGAGCTAGGTGGTAAAAACAAGTATTGTTCGAATCTCCAAATATACTTGTAGACATCACCAAACTCACCCAACTTTCAAGGATAAGTGAAAATTTGTTATTTTTCTATTATTTAATCATAAACTCACTTGAAATACTAAAATAAATGCATTGTAAAATATGGAACCTAATCCCACATATAAACATTAAAATACAAGGTCTTAATACAAGGCTACAAACAAGAAAAAAATGATTAAAAGTCAAGGAAAATGTTGGTAAAAATATGGCATTTTGGTGACCCAACATTTCCCCCCAACTGAAGATGTTGCATGTCCTCATGCAACCTTGCATCTGATTCTTATGAATTGTGTGACAGAGTCTTCTTTCTCTGAAAAGTATTTGAGTGGCAACTGAGCTTCTTGTAGTTGGTTCTTGTGTGACAACCAAAAGTTTTGCAAGTGTTGGTTCTTATGTGGAAACAATTTCCTTTAACTCTTCTCCTTGTTGCAACAAAGAATAAATAAAAAATGATGACCCAATAATTTGTGCATCAACCAAATATCTTGTTCCCTTCTCATAATCTGACCCATCATATCAATCCTTGAACATAATTCATGAAGTAACTCTCAAATTTCTCATTACAGGAATGAAATTTACTCCAAGTTTGACCATGAGATATCACCCTCCTTATTGAATTTCAATTGGGTTCAATAGGTATCAAACTATCTTATGAAGTCTGCACACAAAACCCATGTGGCACATTTTTGTTGTAAGGTGCACTAGTATGCAAACCAACAAGGGTGCTACCAAATCGATATTTCATGTAGTAAAATTCCTGTAGAATATTTGATCATACAATTTCTCTCAATATACAAATGAGTTTTCCATGAAATTTGGTGGGTTTTTTGGTAATATATCTATGCTTTTGCTCACCAAAAATCACATCCAACAGATGCACAAATCTTGAGAAAAACACAAAATGGTTGTAGGTGACGGTGGCTATTTTCTCACAAAACGTAAATTGGTTTGACTTGAAACTTGTCGTGTTTATTCATCTTACCTTGATTCACTTCTGTTCCAAATTTCATGGCAATCTGATACATGGTTTGCAAGATATATTGAAATCAATTTTTGCACTTTTAAAAACAAAACAAGGCATTGGAAATTGCAAATTTCAAACAAATTTGTTGTACTTGGTTTGTTTCTTTGGCTGAGGCATGCAATTAAACCTTACTGCCAAGATTATCTACTATTTATACATATGATAATTCTTCCATGTATTTATCTTACTACGGTGGTTCATCCTTCTATAAACTGCCACTAAATGTTTCTTATAACCCTTTGCATATGAAATTTCAATTCTGGAAAACAATTTGTTGAGGCCACAACAACCACCCTTTACTTTTTATTTTACAAGAAAAAGGAAAGGGACCCCCTACTAAAATTTCAACCCTAATTCCTAATCCTCTACTGCTTGATCCTAATATTAATTCTTTCCTACCTTGAGGCAGCTGCAGGTTTGATCATGATTGATGATTGTCTTGAATAAGTTTATTTTTGAGGATTTTATGAATCGATAACTTAAATTATGCATCCTCTTTCTTGCATGTTGTGATTAATGTCCTGATCATACTCTTTAGTTCCGAACTCTTGACTAGAATCACAAAATCACTAATCCTTCCTTTGAGTTTGAGACTTGGCACACACAACTTTCATGACACTTATCTACAACCACCCATGATTATATTTGAACAAACCAAACAATCATTTATAAGTTTGTTGAGGATTTTATGAATCGATAACTTAAATTATGCATCCTCTTTCTTGCATGTTGTGATTAATGTCCTGATCATACTCTTTAGTTCCGAACTCTTGACTAGAATCACAAAATCACTAATCCTTCCTTTGAGTTTGAGACTTGGCACACACAACTTTCATGACACTTATCTACAACCACCCATGATTATATTTGAACAAACCAAACAATCATTTATAAGTTTGTTTAAGGAAGGGAATGAAATGTTTATGGTATAATGATAAGTGTCTTCTTACTCACACAAATGATCTCATCTTTTCTGTGATTGTAGGAGCATGTTTGTAGGGGCACTTTATTTACATGACTACTTCAGACTTGAAATGCATGTGGACCCCTTTGATCTTCTTCTCCTCTTGCTCTAGACTTCTCTCTATGTGCATCTTGTCTATCATTTGAATTCAACAATCAACATTATGAAATAATCCTTGTCTTGCCCAAACCTCATCCAAATTTGTTTCTATCACCATTGTATTGATGAGGGTCAGGACCTTGATCCTTGTTTAGAACCTTGATTCTTATCAGGATCCCTCTCACTAGGAAGTAGATTCACCTTTACTTATAGTTTCCCCGAGGTCTGAAGTTCTCAAGGATGTTAGATCCACCTTTCCCACATTCCTATCTCATGATTTCATTGTATTTATCCTATTAGATCCCCATTCAGAGTGTTGAGTGTGTATTGTCTTAAGACTAGTCTGAAGCCCGAAGGACGAAATCCTATTGGGCTACCCTCATCGGGTTTGTCTCATAAGGATGTCCAAGTGAAGTCCCTTGTGATAATCTTGAGGTCTGAAAGGCACAAGCTTCTTCGAATCAATCTCTATCGGCTTCCCCTTTCTTCAAAAACCCAGGCCCAAGGCCCATTGAGATTCTTGGATGTATATACTTGTCATATCATCACCTAGTGCTTGCTTGCTGCTTGTCGTAACTAGTTTCATGCATGGTGTCCCGATGTAAGAACCTATTCCCTGATATGATCGTTTTTCATCTCTTTGTAATCTTATCATATCTTCCCTACGAGATGTTCAACTTGACTGGATTGACATGGATTGTGCACTCTGCTAGCATTAATTTCCTTTTATCATATGAGTCACTATATGTAACATTGATTTTTCTCATGACATGTAGTTTTATTCCCCCTGGTCGATTCCCATTCGTCGCATCCGGAGTTGAGAAATCATCATCACCATATGACATACCTACCCGACTTGATACCTCATTACTCAAAATCTACATGGTATACCTTCCTCCTATTTTTGTTCCTTCGGTGAAAAACCTTGATTGGTGTGGAACCATGCCTTGCATGGATTCCACTGCATAACCTCTGGGCCCCATTTTTCATTTTTTTTTTTTTTTTTTTTTTTTTGTTTTTTTTTTATAATTTTTGTACATAATTTGTATATTTTAATTTTATTTATTATTTTTGTATTTATTTATTTCCATTTGTATTTTTCCCTTGGTTTTGCAAAACTACATGGTTTTGATTACACATGGTAATTTCCCATGGTTTTCCCCAAAGTTACCCTTGAGATTTATTTTTTACATGGGGAAAATCAAGTTTACTTTGGAAATTTGTTTACATGGGTACACTGTTTTTACATGGTGTGTTTTTCCTAAAACCCTAATGTATAATATGTACATTCTCATTCCTCTTTTTCATGTACCATAAAATTAGAAACAATTTGACTTTTTG
>SNQJ01S0015577.1:33571-49634 GCA_010110895.2 Picea sitchensis | reverse complement strand
AGTTATAGTATTCGAGCTCATTGTTCAATAGGTCAAAGTGATTGGTGCATCATTGTCGACTCATTGGCGGTTTAGTTCTATGTTGCAAGGATTGTTTATTTCTTGACTTCCTCAGTTGCATGTCTCTAAACTTAATTTGACAGTTTGCAATCTTATGACCAAAATTAGAGCAGTAAAAATAGTAACCATGGAAGAAATTTTGGTACCTGAAGGATGGCCTTCTTCTTGGAATTTGTTTCTCCATCTTATGATATCTTTGTTTTTCATTAGGGATCATCTTGTCTTTATTAGCTTCTGGTGGCAGAGTACTCACATGGTCTAATTGCTTGCTGAATTGGAACTTGATCATCTTTACTGGCTATTTTCTTTCTGGTTGTTTCCTGCTTGAACCACTTACATAGCCTAAACTAGTCTTCAACAAAGGAGATGTCTATTTTCTCAGAATGTTGTTTAGTTCTGCTGAGGCTTTAATGCTTGGAAGATTTTGTAGATACAATTCTTTAAACTTCTCCATCTCTTTTCTAGTTTTTACTACCTCTTCTTCCAAGGCTTCACATCTTGCCTTCTTCTCTGATAACTGATGTTTCATAATGTCCTCTATTTTCTTTGCCTCTTATAATTCCACTTTTAGCAGGGCAAAGTCTTCATCAGGTTTTTTACTGTCTTTCTCGAACTGTATCATAAATTGTTTTTTCTTTTTCTTCTTAAATCAGAGTCTATCAATTTATTCTAGGGAACTGATAAGTTATCCTTCCAAGTCAACCACAATTTATTCATCATTGACACCACTTCCTGTGATTTTATTTTCATAATCCTCTTTGGCCATAAGCATAAAGTCATTAACCTTATCTTCACAACTAGAGTCTCTATTTGTGTCTCCTGAAGAGTCATCATTATTTACAAATAAAATTTTATTTTTACCAAATATCTTAGATTTGTACTCCTCTTCACCTTCAGAGTTATGGTCCTTCCTCTTGTGTGGACACTTAGATGCAAAGTGACCTATATTTCCACAGTTAAAACATTTGAAGGACAAATTGCCTGATCCTTTCTTTAGTATTCTCACAAATTTTTCTTCAATTTCATCAGGCTCATAATCCTCATTCTTATCTGCTCTAAATGATGCTTCTCTATAGGTGGGTGTGTCTTTACCTATCCTCATTTCATATGCAGTCAACGTTCCCAGAAGTTGATCAAAAGGAAGATATTTTAGATCATTAAGTTCTTCTATAGCAGAGACCTTTGAGTTGAACCTATTTGGCAGGGATCTAAATGTTTTTTGAACTAATGAGGCTTCCTCAATTTTTTCACCAAGTCCTTTCATTGCATTTACTAGTTCTTCAACTCTCAGAAAGTGCTACCCAACATTTTCATCCTATTTCATCTTTATTTGTTCAAAATGTAATCTGTAGGTTTGAAGCTTGGCATCCTTTACCTTCTCATTACCTTCATAACTACTAATGAGTTTGTCCCACATTGCTTTGGCAGATTCTAAGTGCATAACTTTTACAAATTATGCTTATGCAAGGCCACTCAAAATAACATTCATAGCCTTAGTGTTGAAGCTGAATTCTAGCTTGTCATCCTTAGAAGCTAGTACTACTGGCTTTACATAACCAGTCTTTACCACATCCCATACATCTGCACCTAAATCCATTATGTAGGTTCTCATCCTAACTTTCTAGAAGCCAAAGTTTGTTCCATTGAACAAGGGGGCCTTATTGGTTGAAGTTCCTTCATGGATAATCATGCTTAAGCTCTAGGATCTACCCTTAAATAAAGGGAACTCACTCTGATACCAATTGTTGGACAATTGAGAGGTGGTGTTAATCTGTTGTTACTGTGCTTGAAAAATTATGCCTATTTAAAACTCATTACAAAACACTAAATGATTATCACAATAATGCAGGGAAGTAAGCAATAGAATATTCAACATCAATCACACAAATGAAATATACAGAGACAAATATTCCTGAGGAAACCCATAAAGGGAGAAAACCTCTTCTTCTTGATATGATAATTAGTCTTTATTTTCTGTACATTACCATTCTTATGAGCACCAACTCCTTTTGAGGCTACTACCACTGTTTTACAAGCTACAACTTGCTAAGAGAACCAACTCTCTGGTTTCTCTAGCACCCACTAGAAGGAAGCACCAACTCCCTTTGTGTTCCAGCACCAACTGGATGAAAGCATCAACTTCCAGTCACACAGGAACCGACCTGTATAACAAAGAACAATAGTTCTCCCTTGCACCACCCTGGTTTTCCTGGCTGCAACCAGATGGAAGCTACAAATCTCTGTGTTCAAGAACCTACTTGAAACTCTGAGGACAACAATCCTCCCTAGCACCACCCTACCACCCTGATTATAAATCTGTTCTTGAATAATTTAATACAATGATACAATATTTATCAATGGCTTACCRGTCTCATCACTRTTCTGCTACACTACTCTGCTCTGCCTGCATCAGTGTCTTCCTGCTCGCATCTTCTTGAGATTTCCRTTCTTCTGCTCTGTCTTTGCATGCGCACCTCAACTTTATCTTCCTCTCTCAGATATGCATTTATGTTCTATGTCTTTCTTCTGCACTTTATGCTCTGTGCACCATCGCCATTCTATGTGCTACACCTCTTCTGTGCGCTTCAACTACTGTGCACAACATGCTTCTAGCCGCATGAATAACTATCAGAATAAGAAACCATCTCTTATCTGTTCTGCATCTATTTATCATGCCAAGTCCTTTGCTAGATCATACACACAACTCTTCATCCTCTCTTGTGATTATCCTCAGTGCGTTCTTCATCAGTGACTGTTATGTTGATACTGTTCATCATCAGTGGCCGTTACCCTGAGATTCTTTGGCTTCTCTGGAAGTTACAGTCTTCGATACTTTTCCATCTATAAATTGTCTCTATGATTAATCTTAATACCATTGGAAATTACCTTGATATTCTTCATCTCCTCTGGTGATCACCCTGAAGCTGTTCAAATTCTCTGGAAGATACAATCAATCCATTTTGGCAGTTACAAAGAGAACCTCCATGTGCTCATCCCTTTGGCACATTTTCCCTTCCTGAGAAAACTTCACAGTGGGCACTAGATTTTATAGCTAAGCCCATTCCTTTCACGTGACCACGAGCTGTGATCAGATGTCTATCCAAAAAGGTGCTTCACGACTTCGCACATCGGATATGTTGCTACGAGTCCCCTCAATTCTCCCAACTCGTGAAACTCTAAGGTGGAGCCTAGCAACTCTAGATCCTTCCCTTATCTTCCGCTGATGTGACCTTGGCTGTGACCAGGGGCCAAGAAAAAGGGTACTTCATGATTTCATGTTTCGCGATATTCTGCTATGAGTTTCCTTGATTCTCTCAGCTCACGATCTGCGAAGTGGAGCTTAGAAACATGCTAGGTCCTCCCTTATTTTATGACAATGTGACCTCCAGCTATGACCTGGGGCTTAATCTCCTAGGTGCTTCGTAACTTCACGTATCAGGTAATCTTCCACGAGTCACCTCGATTCTCTACTTACCAGATCAATGGTCCATGCTCTCCCTTTGATCGATGACTATGATCAAATCGTGATCTCGTGTGTCGGGTGTTTGAACGTGAGTCAACCATGACTCTTCCAACTCCCGATTCCTGATTCAATGCTCTATGTCATATCGAAGGTCCACAACCCTCTATGATCCAACGATCTAGATCTTATCGGGACTTCGCATTTCTCGAAGTTGGAGGACTACTCACCTCCCTTCTCCCGAATTCTGTTTTTCAAAAACCTTCTCCAGATCAACAACTCACGATCCTCAGTGATCCGACGACCTAGATCATATCGAGACTTCGCATTTCGTGAAGTTGGAGGACTGCTCACCTCCCTTCTTCCAACTTCTAATTTTCCAAAACCTGCTCCAAATCAACGACCCACAACATTCCTCTATCCAACGACTGTGATCAATATCATGAACTCAAACTTCACGATGTCTGCATACTGCTCGACGTAGTTCTTCCGATTTGCGATTCTGCGAATCTGCTTTATCGACTACCACATGTCTTTCCTAGATGAACGACTAGTTTTGCTGCGACTCCCAGCTCCTTGGGTATTTTCCTCCTGCCTTCCTGATATTTGTGAGCATCATATCAACGAATCACAACTCCCCATGATCTAACGATCTAGATCAACTCACAAACTCGGACATCACGAGTTCCTACAACTCTTACCTTTTAATTTTCCAGTTCACGAGTCAATGAAATGATGATCTCTCACCACATGTCCTCTGGATCCAACGACTCATATATCATCACGACTTCTCATTTCGAGGAGTTGGAGGATGGCTCTCAGCCATTATCCTCTTCAAAGTTATATTGGATCTGACGACTGTTGGTCCTCGGTGCTCAGATCCAACAGATCAGATCTGTACTTCTCCTCTGCGCTTCCTCTGGTCACTGGACGTTGATCTAACAGACATAGGGTATTTGGGATTGGTGATCCAATGACCACTGTCGCTCCTCCCCCTCCTGAGCTTACACTTCCTCATGAAATGGAAGAATTTATAAGTGTCAAAGGCCTCGACCTTTGATCCTTCTGCGAGTCCTGATGAGTTTGGGTCTCATCTACATTTCTGAGAATGCTATCTATCCTGAGATTTGGAAATGAAGTTAACCTCAGCCCTGGCGCACACTTGCACTCTGCGTGCAACTCTGTGCTATTCCTCCTGAGCTTGTAGACAACAATTCCCGATGCTATCATCGTTGCTTTCCTGTTTTCTATCATTGCCGCCAATATGCCATCCTCGCTGTTGTTCTTTCCATCAATGACAAGCACACTTTTCCTGTAACCATGCCATCGTTGCTGTTTTTCTTGCCATCAATGACAATAACACTATGTCTGTAAACATGCCAATGGAATATACATGCATATATAAATTTCCCATAAGGGAAAATCATCAAAAGAACTATATAATTGAAAATTGTGGATGAAATATTGATCCACAAAATCTGGGATGCATTCTTATCTTCTTGTTTGTTCATTCAATGCTGAAATATATTATTTTTCATGTTCAACCCATATAAATAAATGACCACTATTTTACTATAGGATAATGAAATAACAAGAGATGAATTTGACTAAAATTTAACCAATGTTGTCCATATATTATTCAATAATTTGATGCAAGAGGCAAATATGTTAATCCTATAAAGGACAAAAAGCTACTATAAAAATTCTGGTAATGGTTCTAAATTTCCTGTAACAACAACATCTTATGTTTCTTGCAAAATACATGTTGATCACCATCATTCCACAAGGAGTCAAAATGATATATGAGGTCATGAAGTCAAAATGATATATGAGGTCATGATAACATAAGGTAATAAATGGGCTTTAAAAGATATGAATATATGAATACCCCCCCACCCAACTAAAGGTCCTTTTCATGATAAATTTTTTTTTACAAATAGGGAGGGGCATATGAGAGAAAAAACATATCATGGAAGACATGGAGAATTTTCCAAATACACCTATTCTAGTTTTCAAGGAATTATTGATTAAAGAGTAAATAAACATATTTTCACCTACCTGAATCATGGATGCTAAATGAAACAATTTGGAATAAGACATTTGACTTGCTATGGAATTTTATATTTATGTTTCTTTCTTCCTCTTGGATGTATGAACATAAGATAAGATCTGAAATTGGAACCTTTGTACCTTCTTATTGTTGGAACTAATCTACTGGTGTTGAAGTCTTTTTATTTGAAAAATTTGGAAACTTCAAACTATTTTTATTGCTATGAAACCATATAGTCTTCATCCATTCCCAAACCTTGGTACAACTCTATCCATGTGAATAAATGTTCTAGATTCAACATGGAAAGAATTCATTGATTACCGATCATTAATGAATATCATCAACCAATGAGAGGAAACTCACTGTTGATGAAAATGGGTATCAAGGTAACATAGTACATTTTGAAAAGTACAAATAGATGTAATACTGCTTACCTGTATAATGTTTCAACTAAGAGACATTGATGAATTCTACTCATTGACAAATAAGTAGCTTTGTCATTAATGTATGCAAAGTTATAGGTACCATAATATATCTTTAATATTGTCCCAAAAGAGCCCAAGTCAATGGACAAGATTTTTGAAGGAGAGGGACTAAGTAATCCCACATCATCCACCATGCTGAAAAATGATTTGAAGAACTTCATAAATGAAATATTTTCATTATCAAGCAATAATTTATTTGGAAAAGTGAAAATGAAAATGAGGTAACTTAGCTCGCAAGTGAGCTAAGTATTTATTCATGGGTTAGGGGTGGATGGAAAATGGAAGTATGGTAAGTTCATGAAGGGAAAATGGGTTGAATTCATGGTATGGTAGTAATAAAAAGTAATATGAAAATTTGAAGATTGCCTACATAAACAAATGGAAGTTTGGACTTCAACATGTATGGATTGTTAAGCTCAAAAGAAGGAAATATACGATCATACCATAGTATTGGTGAATGACATAATAAATAATAGGATTTCAGGAAGCTTCCTTTTGTAGTAATGGCATGATGAATGTGACATGACATGGTATGGATTTTACTTCTCTTTGGTATTGATCTTCATATTCATTAACCTTCATCTTAATCTCGAAAATTCTTGAAAAAATTGGTACATTTGTTGGTGTTGTTGGTCAACAACTGGAACATTTGTAGAAATATCCAAGGAAATTGTGCTTTGAACATGGCTCGTTAAACATCACTTTCTTGTCTTGGATGTTTCCCTCATTCACGATTCTTCAATTTTGTTTTTTGAAAACCACTCGTCCATTGATTTGACCCCTTGGATCCTTACGAGACCTGAAAAAAATAAGTATTTGACTAAAATAAAATGTGAGATAATGGGGTAAGAAAGGTGATTGATCTTTATTATTCAAAGAAATATGCAAAATAAATACAAACAATGCAAATAAAACATATCCAACGAATGCAAATTCAAATTTCTACTTCCTTAGAAGTGTTGGCCAGTTAGACTACCCGACAATGTTTTATTGATAAAATATTCATTTGAGGTATGATTGAAGTGATTTCCAATCCATATTTAAGTGTATTCATAGGGATATCTCCAGTATAAACATTTTTTTAAAGTTCTTTGAATTTATGTACTAAACATACTGAGGAACAACCTGCTTGCTAGAGTTGTTTATGAATTTCTGCTAGACCAACAATTGGTATTTTGAACCTATATTTCTTGTTTGATGTCAAATATACATGACTCCAATTGGATATTAGATTATATTCATTTATATATATACCAATTATAAACATGTTTTAATACGATTTTGATTTAGTATCCCAAAACTTCTGATGAACATACCTAGAAGACAAAACTTTTGTTAAGTTGTTTTAGGATAGGAAATCACTAATTTGTGAATAAAATTTTCATACGATGTCCAAATTAAGTGATTCAAATTGAGTATTAAAAAATAATTAAATAATTTTATCCCTTATAAATAGGTCTCGAAGATGTAGTTATTTGATACACTAGATCTGCTTGTGAATAGTCAAGATGCAAATTTTCCATGAGATAGGTTTTATGACCAATAGTTAGTAACTTGGGCGTAATGTTTTAGTCTGATACCCAAATGAAATGGTTCAAATTGGATTGGAAACTGTGTTCTAAGGGAAATCTCTCTTAGAAGAAAGTTTTTAAAATGTGTTTATATTATCCTTCAAATATTGACTGTCCTAACTTTGTTTTTAAGAGATTTTCGAAGTCAATTTGCTACAATAATCTAAAAATGACCATTTTTTTCAAGAAAAATGTGATTCAAGTATGTGAGATTATTGATGGGGATATTGATTATGATGTGATAAGTTAAATTACTAAAAATATTCAATACCCATCTTTAGATCTTACATACGACCTTGATGGATTTGTAGCAATTGTCACTTTATAATGTAAATTTGGACAAGAAAGAATCAATAATGTACCTTGAAGTGTTTAATTGTTCTTTGAAAAAATCATGTCCTTCATTTGATTTTTCCTTGATATAAATTCCTTCTCCCGTTTATACTCCTGCCAATGGGTTAGTGGATGAAGTGGTTCTTACTGCACCACAAGTGAAAAAAATGACTGAAATAATTTACCAAGAAATCTATCTAAATCTATTTCATGCATTCTATTTATCATGATTTAAATTTGGTGAAAGAGAGACTCACTACATAACTACTTATAGTGAATGTGCGAGGATATTATATAATAAAAATTTATAGTAAGTTTGTCTTTGCCTCTTATCGTCTCTATCTCTCTCGGTATGCAAAATGCTTTCTAAACTAGGCAAAATGCATGAAACTAGAACTATAAAGTACCCAATTCTTTTAGAATTTCCCTAACAACGACCTAAAAAATGTTAGGCGATTTATATGTATGAATTATGTTACATTTAATTATCAATACACAAGTTTGTAAATTTGTGAAATGCAACCACAATATGTGCAAAATTAGATTATTTGCAGTATGATCTATCTAAAATGCCTATGAAAAATAAATGAAGATAAATGAATTTGACTGTGGAAATGAAACACACTTGCATGAAATTAAAAGCTAATTCAACCACTCTTGGTAACGATGATGTACTTGGGTACTGATTTTACTACCGGAATATTTCTTTCACGAAGTTATCTCTTTGCTAATCGCATACTTTCAAACTTTCCAAAGATCATCATTCCATTATTAGTGAATTAGGAAACACACAACACCTTGCGAGAAAATAAATCATACTTATGAAAATAAATAAATGGAATTAAATGACATCCTACATTAAGCAATACTCTGTGCAGGCCCTTGATTTTGTAGAATAGAGTGATGATACTAATATACAACATAAAAAAACTAAATAAAAACATACTCTTTATGGAACTAGAGAATGAGAAACTATATGAAGAGATATAAAACACCTTTATTCTATTCCATCATATTCTGGACATATGCTCCAAGAGTCCTCCCATTGGAATGGAGATAACTCTCTTATTCATACAAAAACTAATATAACCAATAATAAATTCAGATCCACATATTCTCATGTGGTTACAACCATTTGCTAATAATTAGCAAGTAATATATCTAAACATCTTCCCACAAATATCTCTAAAATATTTGATAACAAATCTTTCATGATTCTTCTCCATCCAAGATACTTCAGTGATCCTCCCAAATCCTCATCAAATCTTCTAGGGTCTAAGAGGAAATTCTAATTTGGAGGTAGGTGGTAAAGATAAGTATTGTTAGAATCTCCAAATATACCTGTAAACATTACCAAAATCACCGAACCTTCAAGGATAAGTGAAAATATGTTATTTTTCTAATATTTAATTGTAAAATCACTTAAAATACTAAAATAAATGCATTGAAAAATATGTAACCTAATCCCACATATCAACATTAAAATGGTCTTAATACAAGTTTACAGATAAGTGAAAAATGATTAAAAGTCAAGGAAAAGGTTGGTAAAAAGATGACATTTTGGTGACCAGACAAAAGTTTCAAAATGGGACTTACCAAGAGAAGTATGGATTACATTTTTATAAGAGTGTTGAATGTATATAAAATTTTCATGCTAGGTCTTCGGATACTTCTGATTATAACCCCTCAAAAGTTGTACCAAAGTCTTGTTGACTAGTTTTGTTTTCCCATCTATCTGTGGATGGAATGTTGTAGATATCTTCAACTTGGTGTCCATCGTTTACCAAAGTGAAGCCCAAAAGGAACTGACAAATTTGGTTTCCTTGTTCTATATGATGGTCCTTGGTATCCTAAAGTGCACCCAAACTTGTTCAAAGAAAATGTTTGTTGCTTCTTATCCTTTGATGGTCTTCTTACAAGGCATAAGAGTGCACATATTTCTGAAACTTTCAATTACCACAAAAAGATAGCCATGTCCCTTCCTTATTATTGGAAAAATACCCACAAAATCCATGGAAATGCTTTCCTAATATTGTGTGGGAACAAGTAAGGGATGGTATAGAACTTAATTTCTATTACTGGGCTTGCTAGTACAACAAAGCATGCATCCTGTAATATATAGGTCTACATATTCTTGCATTATGGGCCAATACACATACATTTTTAAGTTGGCAATTGTCTTCCCAACACCAAAATTTCCTACAACCTTGGAGGTGTGATCCTCTTTGATAAACTGCAATATTTTACCTTCAGGAAAATAGAGCCTGTCTAGCTTATAAAGAAGCCCATTGTGGATATGATAATCAACCTTACAATCACATTCTACAAGAATTTGGCCATGTAGCTATTGAAACACCTCTTTGAGGTCCTGATCTTCTATGTATGCCTCTTTGTGTGCATCATGGATAAAAGGATATGTTAGTCCATAATTTTTCTAATGACTGTTGATCTATTCTTTTCCCTGCCTTATCCTTTCCTAACATTATTTTACACTTTGTTTTCTTCTTCTAAAGATTTAAAGTGTTCTTGCATTATCCTTTTTGAATGTTTTATGACATGCATTAGTGTGATTAAGGTTAGAATTAGACATTTAGGATCTTTTCCATAAAATTATAAGTCCTATTTTCCATTTCAAATTTGAAATTTTGCAAAGGGAAATAACGCTACAAGAATAACATTATTCTTGTAGCACTAGGAGTAATCATTGTTGCATATGTGAAAACTTCCCAAGATCGTGATTAACAACTATTCAAGATCATTTCCTAAAATCCAACATCATTTATGATTAGGATCAGGTCGTGTGTTCATTTTTGATACTTATTCAAAGGGATTGGCTTATACTAATTAAAGTCCGATATCAAATCACAGGTTCACAAGTTTCATGTTATGATTCCTAACATGTGATACCCGAGTCCTTCATTGTATTTGCGTATTAGTTTATACATATGTTGCACATAATAGAACTCTTCTGCAACCTTCCTATTTTCATAAGTTCCAAAATTGCTGTTGATAGAAACCCTAAGCACCCTTAGATATTCAAAGATTATAACTGATATCATGGCACCTAAGAAAGAGAGAAAATTTATTGATTGGAGCCAGAAGGTGTAGAATTTCTTGAGGCTTATCCTCAAATATCATAAAATTTCATAGATGCATGGTGGTTTAACTTCTATTCGACACTCCAGGGTTATCATGAACAAGTTTCTATGATATTTACGTAAAAATTTGATGGATTCAAGATAGTGGTGGGTAAAGTTTTGATACATGTGACATAACACTCAATTGTGACTGCATGCATGTTATCAATGTATGGTGAGAGATGGTGGAAGAAGGAGGTGCTGCCTATGGAAATTGTAAATCATTTTTTACTTCCAAAATGCCAAAACCCTAACTGGAGTCAGGGTATCCCACAGAGCTGGATGAAAAAATAATGGAAGACTGCTTTAATGGTTATTTGTAGGTACATTACATGTGAAGGGATATTTTCCCTTGTCCATCTTTATCATATTAGGTTGTTGATGCATTTGAATGGTGATAGTCCTCTATGTTTACTTTCTTTTTATTAAATATCTTGTCAAAGATGTCTAAAAGGATAAAGACCCACCCTGCAACTACTAGTAAAAGTATTTTTCACCAAAGTATTATAAAAACCCTGGTTATGTATGCTTTTGGAGAAGTCCAGTGTTCTTGGGACTGGTTAATTGAATCTCTTAAAATTTAAGAACACATATCCAAGCATAAAACTTCTCTAGAGAAGAAATATAAAAAGGAAAAGAAGGTTCCTAAAACCCTTGCTGTTATAGTGAAAGAGAGTTACACTATAGCCATAGTAACCTGATCCAAAAAAAGGAAGTTGCAGTTACAACATGAGACAAAGGATTTAAATAAAGTTTTCCCTGTAGCCAATATCACCAGAACATAGAAAAAGAAACAAAAAACATAATAAAAATTGGATATTCAAACTCAGGATGAGTTCCTTGTTCCAAAAGATGATCCTGAAGACTGCAAAGGAATCCATGTCAGAGGATCAAAAAAGTAGAATATTAAAAGATCCATATAGAAACAAGAGGAACCTGTTGCAGATGGTAAAAGTAAGAAATTGAGCAAGACAAGGAAGAATGAACCAGTGGTGAATTATTCTAGCATATCTAAAAATAGGGAAACAAATAAGCTAAGATTGAATTCAAAGGCCCTATTAAATCCTTCTATTAAGAAATAAAATGTGATTTTCATTGATGATGATTCAATGGAAAGTACATAGGAGGAAAAGGGACAATCACCAGTTATTTCTTCACACAAGTTAAAAAAGGTTAAATTAGAGCATGAAGATAAATTTTATAATGAACCTGTGGAGAAACAGAGTAAACATGAGAAGGGTAAAAAATTATCAGAGAAACCAATGATGCATGTAACCAGAGCAGACAAAAACCTAAGTCTAAACTTCAAAGCTTTACCCAAGTCCTGTCTGAAAAAGGACCATTCGACAGATATTGAAGACAATCCAGTAGATGCTGAGATCAAACCAAAATTTGATTATTCTCAAGAGACGGAGGAGAAGCAAGATTTTCAGGACATGAAAATATGAGAAAATGTTGAAGCATAAGAGATTGCTGATGGTTCATATTCAAAAGATCATAAGTGTGAATTCAAAATAAAAAGGCCCAGGTTTTCTATTTCCCTAAATCGAACTGCTACATACGAAGACCGTACTGAATTCAGAGTAGAAATGAGGGATGAAAAAGATAGGGTGAAAGAATTGCAAACCATGATCATGAAGTTGAAGCAAGAAAAGTGGATGGTAGAACAGTGGAATTCCAAGTATTAGGAGAAGTTGCAGAAACTTAAGAAGAAGAAGAAGGATCACCAAGCCTTGCTCAAAGAGGTAAGGGAGGAAAACATCAAATTGTATTGGCATAATGTGGCCTGAAAACTAAGCTGAAACAGAGAAAGACCGAAGGTTATACCACTATCATACAATGAAGGTTTCAAAATCTAAGACATCATACAATTTTTGACTTTTTGATGGATACAAAGATAGCTATGATAATATTTTGAAAAAATTATATTATAAGCTACACAATGACATAGTATTTCCGAATATGTGAAGATTTTTCTCATCAAAAGTAGGAGTATCTATTCTTCAAGCCATCTTGGAGGACCAACTCAACATCAGATTCAATCCTTACTTTGTGAGATTTGAATATCTCATCAGATCATAAACTAGTCTATATTCAAAATTAATTATCTGAAGACTAGGTTATAGAGATTCAAATTATCAGTATGAGAATATGTCTCCTAAGTTTTAGCTAGAAGATAGAATCTTATCTAAATTGTATCTAGAAAGTAGGATATTTGGAAACTAATTTCTATGTATAAAAATGGATTTGATTGGCATAATTAAGGGTTGATTGGTTGGGAACGATTGGCCATTTTTGAGAAGACATTGTAAGACAAAGAACTATTTCATTTTGGTACTAAATGGAAAAGGCTATTTGATGGTTAGATTTCTATTATTGTCTATATTTTTATCTTTTTCTTACTTGAATGCATGCTAATCATTTTTCTAAGCATATGATGTATCTTGTTTGTGAGTAAGCCAGTGAAGACTTTACTGTTTGCTTGTTCATAATCAGATTTCCTTTAAATTACTTTTCTCTTGCTTCTTAATGATATTTGGGATCAAGAGTTTCATATGTGAGTGGACATATTGAAAGATTACATACTTCTCTAACTTTCATATTACTTTTTCCATCTGATTTGTTGGATTGAATGCCATTTACTATTTGAAAACACAGGTATTCCAATAGAATACAAACACCTTTAGTAACCACTCACACAACCAGATCAAAGATCAACACACCGATGTTTTGACGTGGTAAAACCCCTACGGGGAAACATCCATGACCCCAACCAACGCGACCACTTGGAGTAGTTTATTAATGCAAACGGAAAATATTATAGAGATATTTTACAAGAGATTTTCTCACAATCGATCATTTAGAAATGACCCTCCATGCTATTTAAATATAGATCATGGACCAATCGGGTGTTAGGCCACAAATCAATGGCCGTTAAGATCAAGGAGAATATGAACCGTCAGATCACTCTATGTCGAGAACATATTGTGACCTTTAGATTTCCTAAGTACAAATACATACTAATGCATACTAAAGAAACACACTAAGAAACATGCTAAGAAACACACTTTTACCTAACGACACATTAAACCAAGAAGATCTTAACTAACTCCTTAGTGTCTAAATATCCTAACATCCCCCCTGAAGAACAACTTGGGATAGAACAAAAGGATTTACAATAGTGACACAATAAGAGAATGAAGGAGGCATTAGAGCCTATCCCCCCTTAATGAAAACTTCCTGAACTCCTAACATAGATCGAATTTAGAAAAACTTCGCTTTTGTAAGAGACTTTGTGAAAATGTCTGCAACTTGATCTTCTATAGGGGAAAATAACACTTCAATAACTTGATCATGAATGAGCTTTCTGATGAAGTGCATGTGTAGCTCGATGTGCTTTCTGCGCTGATGTTGAACTGGGTATTTGGAGAGCTTTATGGAACTATGATTGTTGCACCAAAATTTGATTAGATGCTGCTACTGGAATCCAAACTATGAAAGGATCTGTCAAAGACACAAGGCTCCCTGACTTGAATTTAGTGTTGCTCGGTACTTTGCTTTTGCTGAAGAAAGTGAAATAAAATGTTGTTTCTTACAGGCCCAAGTCACAGGTCCTGAACCAAGGATGAAAACATAACCTGCAATATACTTTCAATCATCAGGGTCACCAACCTAATATGAATCAGTGAAACCAACCAATAAAGGAGTTCCCCACTGACTGACAGTACATGGTGGCATCAACTTTGGGAGAAGTACAAGTGGAAATAAGCTTGAGTCCAGAATGGAAGGGAGAAGGGTCTGGTTTACAATCGTCCATGTGAAAGTGATGAAGAAGGTCACACACATACTTAGACTTGGAAAGAAAGATTCCTTCATTGGTTTGGAAAACTTGGAGGCCAAGGAAATATTGCAAAAAACCAAAGTCTGTCATTTCAAATTTCTTCTTAAGGCTAGTTTTCACACGGTTTAAAAGTTTTGAGTCACTACCAGTAAGGATAAGGTCATCAACATAAAGAAAAAGGATTGTGAGATGGTTTCCTACTTTCTTGGTATAGACATTAGGATCAGAATGGAATCTAGAGAATCCAGTGTCAATAAGAAATTTGTCCATATTGGCATACCAAGCTCAGGGAGCTTGCTCGAGACCATAAAGAGATATCTCTTAAGGTGACAAACAAGGCTAGAGTCATTCTGGAAATATCCAGGAGGTTTTTCCATGTATATTTATTCCTGCAAATCTCCATGCAAGAAGGCGGATTTAACATCCATTTGATGGACCTCCCATTTATGCGAGGCAACAAGGGAAAGAATAAGGCGGATGGAATTCATTTTGGATACAAAGGAAAATGTTTCATTATATTCAATTCCTTCAACTTGGGAAAATACTTTGGAAACTGACCAAGACTTGTGTCTTTCAACACTTCCATCTGATGCATACTTAGTTATGTAGACCCATTTACATCTGAAAGGTTTTCTTCCTTTTGGAAGAGGTACAAGATCCCAAGTATCATTTTCCATTAAATAATGATACTCTTCATTCATTGCTATATCTCAATCTGGATGACCTGAAGCTTCTGCAAATGTCTCTGGATCATGAGTCTCTAAAACTTGAGCCAAAAGAGAAGAGGCTCACTGGAACTGTGAATGTGTTCAACGTTGATATGAAGGATCAACGATAAGACCACCAACTGTTTCTCATGTTGAATGGACCCATCTAGGAAGTGGTGGAACTGGTGCTGGTTCAAGTTCAAAGGAATCATCTGGAGGAAGGTGAGAAGGAGGAGGTGGATTTTCATCCTCACTGTCATCATCTAAAGAAGAAACCAAAATAGGAACAAAATAAGGCACAAACACTGAAGATGGATCGTAGGCCGAAGAAGGCACAATCACCGAATTAGGCTCGCAAGCCAAGATATTTTCATCAAATTTAACATCTCCTATAATAATAATTTCATTACAATGTGGTT
>SNQJ01S0015577.1:0-11633 GCA_010110895.2 Picea sitchensis | reverse complement strand
CACAAGCCCCTTTGTGGAAATCATTTAGGACTGACTCGACTTCCTCGTGAGTTAAGCAACGAAGCAAGATATTTTCTACTCCTCAGTGATACAACATGTCGCCGATGATGGTATACTTTTTGGCTTGGTATCTAACACACTGTCAATCATCTCGCGAGAGATGCTAAGAGAAATTCAAGGTTTGAAGATATAAAACAATGTCTCCATACTAGGGGTTGGACGACGAGACAAGGAAAATGTGTTCGTCCACAAATGAATCAAAATGGATAACATCCTCGTCTAATCATGGAAAATCATATATTAACTCTGCAAAAGCTAGCACTTTCTTGGACTTGGCCGAAGCAAAGTAGAGATTGAACTCTTGTAAGACAAAAATCCATTTATTATATTTCACCCCTATGATACGCCTGGTAAGGATGTATTGAAATGGATTGACATCAACAACCACTGTAGTCTTGCAAAGCAATATATAGTGACGTAAATGTTGGACTGCGTGAACGACAACCAAAGCTAGATTTTCAATGTGAGAGTAATTAAGCTCAGGACCGACTAGATTTCGACTAAGATAGTAGATGACGTGCTCATGGAGATCATCATCCTCCTCAACTAGAACCATACCAATCATCTCTGCAGACGTGACAATATACAGTAAGTAATCTCTACTGTAATCAGGGGATTTTAGCAGAGGGGCCGATACCAAGGCTTTCTTCAAAGCGTCAAAAGACTCCTGGGCTCGCTCATCCCAAATAAAAGGCGTGTCCTTATTCAAGAGGCGCATGAAACCCTTAGTGATATTGGAATAATTCACTATGAAATGACATAGAAAGTTAGCTTTCCCCTGTAAACATTGAAGTTGTCTAATCGTGTGTGAGGGAGGCAACTGAAGTATTGCCTCAACCTTAAGAGGATCTACCATGATCCCGGTCTTGAAAACTAAAAATCCTAAGAGACGGCCAGACTTAATGCAAAAGATGAATTTGTGAGGGTTTAACCAGATTCTATAGTAACGACATCTTTGAAAAACTAGCCACAGGTGTATAACATGATCAACTCTCTTGCGAGAGTGAGCATCAAGATCATCAAGGTAGGCTTCGACTATGTGCTTGAGATTGTGAAAAGCGAAAGTCATGGCACGTTGGAGGGTTTCTTCGACATTTTTAAGGCCGAAAGGCATTTTCCGGTATGCAATAGTACCCCAAGGACATATAAATACCGTCATGTGTTGGTCCTCAGGTTTGATCTGGATTTGGTTATAGCCTGGAAATCCGTCCATAAAAGAAAATATCTCGCTTCCCGCACACTCATCAAGAATCTGATCAATGAAAGGCACGGAGAAGTTATCTTTAGGACAAGCCTTGTTCAGGTCACGAAAGTCCATACACACACGGATGGTTCCTTGCTTTTTATTCACAGGAATGGGGTTGGATACCCATTCGGTCAAGGGAACTAGGTAGATGAAGCCAACGTTAAGTAGCTTCTCCACCTCTACCTTAATAGCAGGGGCCTTCCTGGGATTTACAATTCTAAGACATTGTCAAACAGGTTTAGCATCTGGGTAAGTTATAATCTCATGTTTGAAAATACGAGGGTCGATCCCTAGAATCGCTTCATATGACCAAGCGAATACATCTCGAAATTCTTTGAAGAGTACGTTGTAGATAAAAATTTCTTCTGGCAAACAATCCACACCTATATTTACATTCTCAATCTTGCTAGGGGTACGAGAGATATCGATCGAGATGGTAGGAGAAATACTCGCCATATTTCCTTTGGCATAAATGCCGTGTGTATCAAGTGGAACTACGACATGACCGACTATCTCAATCAAGGTAGACCGAAAGTCATATTGCTTGATTCTTTCAAGACTTGGGAGAAAATAAGATCGATGATGCATATCCTCCCAAGGTATCTCAGAACCATTCATGGCTTCGAGGATGGATTCATCCGAAGGAAAAGTATCATCTAAGAAATCACGTGAACAAGAAAACGAGGTGGCCCATACATGCCTAATAACATGATCCTCCTCGTCCGTTTGTGAGGTAATAGGATTGGGATCGACAAAAGAGTCAATAACAACTTGATACATAATCTCTACTACTGATAGTGGCATAGACATTCCATCATGCAACTGACCTTCACTCGAAGAATTTGGAGAAGGTAGGGTCCATGGATCACTAAGATAGGAAGTGCGGAAAGGAATGGACCTCCCTGCTAAAGCATGATTACTAGACATGGCATAAACATGGTGAATCGGTGCTGAGAAGTCGAAGGTACCCATGAGGGAAGAATACATTCCAATGCCGATATTTTTAGTTGTTGGCTGAGAATTGTCGATCATAGGGATCGACTGTCCAACAGATGCATTAGGACTAGAGTACGCAAAGGATAACTGGTCGATAGTCACGATCTCCCCTTAACGAGTAAAACAAAGTGTATGGAATACGAATGATACAACACCAACCATAGAATAGGTCCAATTGCAACCTAGTAACAGGTTATAATCAAGAGGCGCATCAACTACCTCTACCTCCACCTCTACCATCTTCCCACCTAATTGGACCAAAAAGGCAGGGATAATTCTGTGAGGGCGGAAGGAATGACCGTTAAATGCAGTCAACATGTTCGACGACTTGGAAAGGGTCAAAGAATCGAGAGATTTCCAATAGACCAAGGACATCACGTAGGTGGAAGCACCTTTATCAACGACTGCTCATTTGATAGTATACTTGGAATAATCCACATGGATTTGGAAAGCCACATGGTAAGGTAAGTGAGGCTTCATATTTTTGACGTCAAACTTGATAACTTTCGAGCCACTAGGTTCTAGAGATCCTAAGGTAGAGAGTAAGGTGTTCCTCTATGATGGACATGTCTAGAGTACCTCCAAAGTTGACATCACACAAGGGGTTTGGCCCAGATCCTCAACGATAGAGTAGTTCTGGGTGGCTCTAGCATTATGGTTGTGAGTAGAGCGCTTGAGTAATCCTTTCAAAATATGAGGCAATGGCTCTGGTTTCTCAATCTATAGGTTCATCTCCGGAGGGGGAGGAGGAGATTCTAGATCGATACTAGATTTTGAAGAGCTATAATATCGAGAACGGGTGGCTATATCAATTTTTGCGTTGACCATATTGATACAAACACGGTTGCCATCTTGCGACGATGGGTTTTGACTTCCACCGGGTGCATTTCTGGCATTCTAAGAGCTCGAGGATAAGTGTTGGTTGTGAGGGAAATGATTTGTCAGCACAATGGGCAGTAGATTTAAAAGCCTTGCAGCCTCCGCGAGTTTGGGGCATAAATGTGTAAGGTGGTCATAGATACAAATAATACAAGGAAGCTTCACCTTGCATTTATCTTTATTTCCCTCTCCAACATTATCATTCTGCTTACCATTATTATCTTTTTCCTTGGGTTTGTTACCATTCTTTCCACCCTTGCGATTGTTTTGACCTTTCCTTTTATTCCCATTTGGTTGCTGGTCAACATTTGGGTTTTTTGACGATTGCATAGAATGTACATCTGCCGACTGGGTGGGTTTGGAGGATGCAGATGAAGCTGATCCTCCAACAGACTTCGTTTCCAAGTCTGTGGAATTTACATTGGTGGACCCTACAATGCCACTAGCATAAGGTCTGGGTTTTTTCCTAGGATCGTAATTTGATCTCGGTGCTTCTGGAAGAAGGTGATTTAACATCCCAGACTGAGCATATATTAAATCTAACTGCTAGGCTTTAAAGATAGCTTCTTCCTCGTTGGAGACCCCCAGAAGTAGAAACATCCTTCTAGATAGGAGGGTGAAAATACTTTAGGAACCATTCTAGGAGAAAGGTTGGGGGTATAGGAGTCTTGATGAACTTCCTCCGTCTACGCCATTCCTGGATATGATCCAAGATGTGAGTAGTGGTGTCCTGGCATAAATTTGACAACAGTTTGAGGCCATCATCATAATGAATGGGCAATTGAAGGTGATTGAGAAAGGCCACCACCAACTGATTAAATGACCAATATGTCTCCCTAGGTAGCTCAATGTACCATTGTGAAGAAACTCCAATCAGAGTGCATTGAAACAATCGTAATCTAATAGAATCATGGTTCAGTGAATTCAATGAGCACCAAAGGTGAAAGGTAGTAACGTGTTCACCAGGATCCTCTCCATTCTTACCCTCAAACTTTGGAATGTATGAAGGAAGTTTGGTGGGGATGGGGGGCCATGTGGGATGACTCACTGGGTCGTTCATTAACTTAGATAAGTTTGGAATATTGAGCGTGGCTAGAAAGGGAGATGAGGTTCCGACATATGGCCTCATCCTCCTTTGAAATATTGTGTGTTGGGAACTGCATTCCACCCAGGATTATGGTAAGAACCAAATCCTTGTACGAAATTATAAGGCCCTCCTCCAGGCTTATTTGTATAGGGTGGGTTGGGCATCATTCCAGCAGGAATGTTCTGATAAGGATTGTAAAAATTTCCCCTAGAAGTATTAGATCCGAGATGGGGTTTATGAAAACTGCCCCCAATCGGATTGGATCTGGGTTGGGGGTTTCCCAAAGTGTAAGACTGACCTCCTCCAGGTGGGAACCCAGAGGATTGAAGTGGATTCGTCATGCCAAAATTATTGGTTGGAATCGACACCGAGGAGGTAGGGGTATAGGGTGGAACCTGTCCACCAGCTGTGTTGCTCCATCCAACCGTAGAAGGATTAGAACCGGGGTTAAAAGCATGGACACTTCCTATACAAGGATTCATTTCGGGGATATGAGAACCACCAAACGAAAAAGGAGTGTAACGAGGTGTAGTGCCCCCAAGTCCAAGGCTAGCTTTAGGGCCAACAGTTGGGATGGCAGTTGAAAACTGCAAAGTGAATTTAGGCATACCATAAGAAAATGGACTAGAATCCATAGGGATGGACTAAACATTGTAACTCGACGAGTGACCAAAACCCCCAAATGGGTTAGAGACAAGAGAGAAAGCATTAACTACAGGCCGAGCTATAGTACTGGTATAAGTCTCTGACACTACAACTGTAGCGGCTGTAGGAGTCGAAGGGGTGCCATTAACTATAGTGGGTATGGGATTCGAAGAACTCCCAGTGTTCTGAAGACTAGACTCAGTACTCATCCTTGTGGAACCACAAGTCTAAAAGGTGGGTATGTGTGTACCACGCCTAAAAACTCTACGCCTTTTAGAAGTAAAGAACCCGAAATATGGTGGTAACTGTAACAACCGACGAGACCGGTGGGGAAGCTAGTCTGAATCCACGATGAATTATGACTCTACAAAATAAAAGTATATCCTAAGGCCAACTAATAGTCAAAGAGAATACCAAAAAGTCAAACGACCAATATGCATGCAAATGGGCTAAAGTGGCTGAGTGGCCTCCCTCTCTAAAGAAGGTATGTCTCATCCAAGAGGGACTCGAGACTCCTCGCTAAAGTTTGGAGGTAACATAATCGGTTATAGGGGCCCTCATGTGCTTAAAAACTAGTCGGTTAGATTCCCCAGAGAGATAATCCTCCATAAAGGCTGTGTGCTGTCCAACCCCTATCTGACCTAGGGTACAAGCAGAATAACCTCTGCAAGTAACCTATGAGATACCTAAGTCAAACAACTAATAAAACATTGTATAACCAATGCACAGGAGATCAGTTGTAAGTTCGGATCACCGTATGAGCAGGGTAGAAAATCCTGAAACCTTGAAAGCACCACCTCTCATAGAGGTATGGGTACTAGAAAGATACCCAAATACGAATAAATCCATAGAAATATCTCTGATGCTAGGTGAGTATCCAGGGGTTATCCCTTCAAATGACTCCGTGCAACCTCGTGATTAACTCCAGTGTGAGTGGAGCCTCCTGATATTACCAATTATAAAATGGAATTCTCAACTCCCTGTCTCAGACACATATGTTGATATAATTGCCTTGGAGAAGTTTACTCACAAAATCCTATTCCAAGGCAGTAAATCCTAGACTAGTTTGTGCACCCTAAAATAAAATCGTGACTAATCAATTTTAGTTTAAAGTGCAAATTTTATTGGCCATGATTACTCAAAAAGGTATGGAAGCGAAACTCATGATGTTATGACTCTGCAAGAAGATAAATATGAATATAATGCAAAGTCTATCTTTAACTTTTCAATGAATGATATGCTAATAAAAACAATGCAATTTTCAATTTCAACTCTGCAATTCAGAAGTAAAATGCAATCTTTTGTTGAATGCACTAAGATAATGATAAAGGTTCAAAGACAAAAATGCTAACCAATGCAAAATGCCTATTTTTTTGTATTTTCAATATTTTAAAGAGAAAATGCATGGACTAAAAAGCAACTTGATATATAAATTCTACTATGTATAAACGAAATAACTTCAAGAAGAGTATCAAGCATCCGAGCAAATAGCCCAGGGTTCAAGGACAAACCAAAAATGAAAAACAATGAGAAAGACTATGCCCAAAAATTCAACTCCCAACAACTTTCCTGTCAACCCAGAGGATATCAACAGGCACTACAGAGACCTAAGAAGGCTCAACAATCATCAAATCCTACCCAACAATAACTAAACCAATAAAACAAGCAAGGGAAAGTGGTATACGTGACTGTTCAGGGAAACAGGGTGTATATACACATCTAGCAGTGAGACAAGACATGTGTGTATGTGACTGTCAAGGCAATAGGTGCATACATGCTTGAAAACAAGGCTAGACAAGGGTAAAAAAGATGAAAACTCAGACCTAGAGTGAACATAATCTGTCAAGAAGTGATACGGCAAGAAACACAAAGGAAAAAGAGCAATGCAAGGAGAAAAAATACTTCAACCCTTAGAAGGAATATCTCTCCCCAGCGGAGTCACCAATTCTGTTATGAGGGAAAAACTCTCTATGGCCAAGGGTAAACCAAAACAGATAGGTATGACTGCAGAAATTAACTCAATTCCATTGTATGTTATATAAACTAATGTGCAAGACAAGAAAGAGGCCTACCTCGATCCAACATTCGATGATGTTCCACCGTTAAGCACTTCGACCCAAAGCTTTATACCTGCAATAATTTCTTAACAAACAATCATAGAAAGTACATGGTGATAGTATAAAGGGGTTAGCACGTTAGATAACATAATCCATTGATAAACATTACAAACATTCCCATGGATAATAATCATATATTTTCACGATACCAATAGGATGGGAAATGAGTGTTTCTATTAATAATTGATCAACAAAAGTGACAACATTACAGACTTCAATGTCGGCATGGTTCGAAACCAAGAAACCAAGTTCTTTCCAACTGGGCCTCCACCACTTCAATCCTCCACCAAAGGCAAGCTCATAGGAGAGAGACAATGGGGTTCTCTCAACAATAGGGAAATATCTCGGGGTCTGAACACTATGTTCAAACTTGAGGGACAAAGGGATGTAGACTCAATATGAAGTAATTTCTCCAGAGTAACTTTGCTCTCAAATTTGAATGCTTTCTCCTCTTTTCCATAGCTCGGAATTGTGCTTTTATAGTCTTCAAAATGCAACTGAAGGGCCGATTCAGAACATTTCCAATATGTGGAAGGCCAAGGATCAGAGATATCCTGTCGTGATATGGAAGCCCAATTCCATTTTTTATTTTCTGGCACAAATCCTGATGTACACGGGCTGTAGTGGAGCGACCTGCGTATACACATGATGTATAGCAGATAGGGTGCGTATATGTGGAAAAATGTGTATTTTTGGCTCTAGATTCATCAAAAAGGGATGAAAAGTCTGCATAGGGAAATGGAAAAAGGCCCTCTGTGTAAGATAACAATGGTGGGGCAAATCTTGCTATAACAAGGGGCAAGGATGGAGAGGTCAACCCTCTCTTGATATTGGAGGATTGTATCTTCCTCTTGGAGGTTTATCCCTCCCTTTATATTTGGAAGATGTAGCTACCTTTGGAAGTCATTACTTCCCTTGAACAATAACTATTAATTATTTCTCATATATTGTGCATGATGTATTGTGGTGTAACTCTTATTCATTGCTCATTGGATATAATTGAATGGTTTAAGTATAAGTTGAAAATGTTTTTAAATTGTACTTGATATACTGATTCACCCCCCTCTTAGTATCAACAATTGGTATCAGAGTGGGTTACCTTCAGTACAATTTAACCATTGGAAGGAAGATCCTAAGAAGAAATGGAAGACAAAATTCCAAATGGGATTCCACCATTTGATGGAAGTTGTTAGCGACCAAAATATAATGGAATTTTGAGAGCGTTTTCATCTCTCTCTATTTGACTTATTTCTTTCTTCAGAATAATGGCCAGTGTCTCAATCTTTGGTTTTGCCCTTTTGACCTACAAAATCAAAATGGTTAGTTCACCTAAACTTCCACTTATAATACTTTCAAATAAAAATTATTATTTTGTATTTTTGTGAAAGTAGTGGGTGCTCAAAGTGATCTAATAATAAAGTCCAACTCTACCAAGTTACGAGTCATATGCCAAGCTACGAGTTAAGGCACAAAGTCAATTCTCATTCTTAGTCACAAATCATATTAGGTAACTTTGAGGGGCTCACTGGTCAGTTCTTATGTCCACGAGTCCTTGCTAACCACAAGTATAAGCTATCAAAATACTAAAACTCCCTTTATATCTAAGTCTAAGACTATTGGGTTTGATGGTTTGCTTTAAAATCTATTCCATGAATTAACTTATCTACTAAACCATTTAATATGCCATATTCCAAGTCATATGTTATACTGTCTCACATGCTAGCTGCACATTCAAATTCAAAGCCACGAGTCATTTACAAACTAAGAAACAAGTCGACAATAAGGGTCAAGCCAGGAGTTAACACGCAGTCCCAATATACATTACCAAATATACATGTCAAGTCAAACTTCCAATTTGCATAGCAAGCGCAGAGTTAAGCCTAAATTCAAGGTCATGAGTCAAGCACTAAGTCGACATTTCCATCATAAGCATTAAGCTCTTTTTGGTTTTGTATCGATACACCGATTGAAAATCTTTCTGCCAGGTGCCCGATTTGCAGGCAGAAGAATGTATGCGCAAATGTTTGTGATTGAAGATAGCTCAGCTTTTGGAACATTTCATAGTTGAAAGCATCAGGTCACATGCAAATTGAGTCATGAAGAAAATCCACGAAGGAGTTCAAGATGTCTTGCGCCAAGCATTATGTGCCGAAGGAAACCGTGTGCAGTAGATTCCTTGTGGTCTCTACAGTATTCGATCAGTTCACAGAGAGGCCAATTAAGCCCGTGATGTTTACACAGTGGGAAGAAAAGTTTCTTGATTCTGCACATGTCCATGGAAATCTGTATAGCAGTAGTGGAGGCAATGGTTAATGCATGGAACATATGCTCGTGTGCCCGACTTAATGGAGGTATGCGCCACAAATGGAAAAGGTTGATGCGTGCGGTCTTGAGATCCATTTTCCGCATGCAACATTGTTTGTGAATACACATGTGAGGTTATGTCTAACATGATTCAGAGAAAGAATATCAGTGCCATATATATTTATAATTCCTTTCCACATCCTACTATTTCCAATGCTTGGGAGACTCTACAATGATCTCTAGTATATTTTAGAGAGAAACCAGTGGGAATCAACGCTGCCATGGATCATTCAAACGAAGTACTGAATTATAATCAGGTATTTGTAAGGGACTTTATTCCAAATTCTTTGGCATTTTTATCAATGGTGAATCGGAGATAGTATAGAATTTCCTCTTGAAGACTCTTCGAATTTAGGCATGGGAAAAACAAATAGCTCATTTCACATTAGAAGAAGGGGTTATGCCTGCTAGTTTTCATACAATGATTGCAGATTTTGGGGAGAATGCAATAGGGAGAATTGCTTCTGTTGATTCTGGATCTTAGTGGATCATCCTGTTGCGTGCATACATAAATCTACTGGAGATCATTCACTAGCAGATATGCCCGACTGTCAACAAGGAATGAGAATGGGAATTTATGGTTATCCAATTGAAATCTAGGCATTGATTTACATGGCACTTATATGTGCTCGATAATTTATTAAATCATAAATTGGAGGAAAATAATTTGTAGAGCGAATTGACAAGCATTTTTAGCTTGACTTTCAACAACTCAATGACATCTATAGATATAAAACATAGGAGTATTCTCACACTTCTAGTGTACAAAGATAGTGATATTATCACAAGTTCAGGGATACTCCTATATTTGTATGAGATATGCACAACACAGGAAGTTCATGCAATGAAAAATCATGATTGAAACACAACAAACAAATCAAATGAGCAGCCTTGAAGATCAAGAAGCTTGGAAAACACAATTTTGATGTTTTGAAGGAGTCTTACAAAGACTGCCTTTTTAGTGTCTAGTCGGGCTTGCACAGGCATCTTTAGCAGTTGAAAACGACTTTCGGTGGCTTAAACACTGTAAATTTTTCTCCCAAGCCACCGAAAGCGCAGAGACTGATAGAGAGCTCTTAATTTTTCCCATATCGGGTCTTCTTGTTTCCAAATCACATGGGAATGATTTTAAATGAAAGATAAATATTAAAAGGATACAGATCAATATCCCTTTCTAGATTTTAAGGCATATGTTAAGGTAAACAAGATAAAAAGCCTTTCTATTTTTGGTCAACAAGCACCCAAATGTCAAAGAAGGAGTTCAAAGTGCTCAGTCATGCTGTTGAAGATGTCAAAGAATTTTGGAGTTGTCGAAGTTTGCAGAAAAAGACTTGATAAGGGTTTTACCCTCATTTTAGGATTAGATCCTATATATCATATTATTTGATTTTGTTCTATTATTAGAATTTTAGATCCATTTTAATGGGATCTTAAACTTTGATGTAAAGAATATAAAGTATATTGTTTTGAATGGCTGAGGGGTTCGATTTTGAGTTCTAAACTATGTTGATATTGTGATGAAGACTCTTTCTATAATATATTAAGCCTGCATGCTTCTTTCATTGTTATTGTCAGATCTTCTCTTCTATTTCTGTTCTATGCTTATGAGTTGAATTATATTCTTTATCTATGTTTATATAATCCATTGGTGACTGCCATCTCACTATATGCTTATTGACCAAAGGATCATAAGTAATATTACTATTTTCTTGACCCATCATATGTATTTTTTTATATGCCTATGTTCTAGTTGAGGTGATTAGTTTCTTGTCCATTTGATACACTACCTATCTGATAATATCTCTTGAAGGCCCTGCACTGTTTGAATATGCCTAGACAGTCTTGAATATACAAATCTAGTAAGTTAGATATTCATCTTGATCCAACATTACCCATCATTGAGTGAACCATTACAAGAATAGTTAAGTTACCAGGCATCTTTGAGATACAACCTAGAAGAGTTTGCTGGAGTGATAACATAAGCAATTTTGAATACTAGAGTAATAGAATGGAAAATTAATTGAAATCTCTCGGGGAAGATATTTGGTTCTTAGTTGCTTTAGGATACAATTCTTTGAAGAAACCAAAGACTGCAACTTAGAAGGAAGCAAAAAGGAACAACAAATTGGCAATAGATACCATCCTGGATGGATTGACAAATTCAGTGAAATCAACGGTGGGATCAAGTGCATCATCAAAAGCGATTTGGGACAAGATACAAGACCTTTATGCAAGGGAA
>SNQJ01S0015576.1:131584-144881 GCA_010110895.2 Picea sitchensis | reverse complement strand
CAAATGATGCTACACACATAGCCAATTTGTTTTTCAGAGAAGTTGTGAGATTACATGGATTGCCCAGAAGTATAGTCTCAGACAGGGACACTAAGTTTGTAGGACACTTTTGGAGGACTCTATGGAAGAGGCTGGGAACTAATATATCTTTTAGTTCAATATATCACCCTCAGATAGACGGACAGACTGAAGTGGTGAACAGGAGTCTGGGAAATTTTTTAAGGAGTTCAGTCACTGAACAAGGTCGTCAATGGGATCAGATTCTAGCACAAGGAGAATTTGCATTTAACAATTCAGTTAACATGAGCATTGGAAAAATTCCATTTGAGATAGTATATGGAAGAGAGCCAAGAGGGGTTGCAGAATTAAGAGAATTGAATCAAGATGAATTTACGAGCGCTGGAGCAGAAGATTTTTCTACAGAAATGCAAAGACTTCATGATCAAGTTAGGAGGCAAATACAGGATAGTAATCAAAAGTATAAGGACAGAGTTGATCAGAAAAGAAGGGGAGTTCAATTTGAAATGGGAGATGAAGTTTTATCTCATCTGAGAAAGGAAAGGTTTCCAAGAGGAACATATAATAAGTTGAAGATGAAGAAGATATGACCATGCGAGATCCTTAGAAAATTTACAGCAAATGCTTATGAGATAGAGTTGTCGGAGAATGTTGGAATATCATCGATATTCAACGTTGCATATTTGTATCCTTATAACAGAGATGATGCAGGAGAATTAGATGATCAGGAAGAGATTTATTGGGAAGAACAGATGCCCACAGTAGAAAAACCTCAGGTGGAGAAAATTTTGGAACGGATATTTGGAAGGAAAACCAGAAGAAAGATGCACCCTGAATATTTAGTGAAGTGGAAGGATCACCCAGTGGAAGATTCAAGTTGGGTAACTAAGCCTGATATTTTGAAGTATGGAAAAACAGTGCTAGAGCTCATGGACAGGAGTCCATGAATATTTTGTCCAGAGGAGTATGATGTAGGAGTATCGCTATCAAATCAAGAAGAGCGGAGGTGGAAGCGAACTCGACACTTCATGCATTGATAGAACCAAACCGACTCTTAACCAGCTTGGTAGTGGTGTGGAGATTTTTTGAATTTCTCGTTAATTAAATTAGTTGTATGTAAATTCGACCCACCGTTTCAAATGACGGAGCAATTGTAAATCCTTACACAACTATAAAATATTACAGGTGTAGGATATTTGCCCTGATTAGTCATTAGGTTGCATTTAATTAAGTTGAGTAGGTAACCGCTAGAGTAGAAGGTGATAGAACTTAGATAGAAGGAAGAAGAGCGAGGAAGATCTAGGTCCTTAGATAAGTTTTCTAATTGTAATGAATGTAAGAGATAGAGGTGTAATCATGTTTTTTTTGGAATGAATAGAACATAGGAAGTTGATCCAATTGCACATTGTTGATATTGTTTACAAGTTTACCGTTGTTATGAATTTGTGGATGTATTATGTTCATGGTGAATGGATGAATTTATGAAGATTTGAATAAGTTTCAATTGTTTATCTTCTGTAAGTTATGCAAGGAGTGCATATTGAACGCAAGGAGTGTGTGCGAGAGAGTCTTGTTCGACTTGAAGCTCATAAGAGATACCATGGAACTTTTGTATGCAGAGTGTGCATATTAAGCACAAGGAGTGTGTAGGCGAAGTCTTTGACTTGGAGAAATAACTTGGGTTTTTCTCGCAAGAAAGTGCAGAGGTCGGTTGCAAGGAGTGCACAGGACCAGAAATCGACTAAGTCTCGAAGAAATATTTTAGAAGAAGAATTTGCAAAGGTTGGGAAAGGTGAAGGGTGAAGATCTATCCAAGAGGAGACGAATTATTTCAAACTGTTGGATTTAGGAAAATTGCACGAACTTTAAACTTTGTGTATACATAGGAGGAGAGATCATTGAAGACCCAAAGGGGATCTAAACCATCTAATCCAGAAGGATATGTGGCGATAGATTATGAACTCCGGAGAAATCACTTCGAGATTTTTCAAATTAAGAATTGAAACTCCCGAAGCATGGAGAGTCGAAGAGCCAAAATAAACATCGACCGTTGGATAGTCTAAAGCAAATTATAGCCGTCCAATTCAGGAGGACACGCGGTAAGAATCCATGCATTTCAGAGGAAAGAAAAGGTTGAAAGTCGAAACTCTCGAAGTCTGAGCCACGAAATAAATCACGGTCGTTGATTTAAAAGGGTTAAATATGATCTGTAGATTTGGAAAGGACAGATCTGAGCCATCCATTCAGAAGCACCGTCGAGATTGTGAGATTGAAGGTTACGAAGGATTGTAGGGATGGAAAGTGCTCGGATGTTAAAAATTTGATAGCGGGCCGCAATTGAAACCACGGTATTGAAAAAAGGACGTGTGGCGTTTGGTTGTGAATTGCGGGGAGAAAAGTGGATTGATCCCAAACCACTTTCGACCACGCCCGAAATTGTGTGTGGACGTAACCCGAGGTCATATGAGGGAAGGATCTAACGGAGGAGGAGCTAGCGCCCGAACACTAATCGCCCGGTATTGTGAAGGGAGAGATCGTGAGTGTCATAGAACTTGCACCAAAAGACTTAAGAGACTTGCGGTTATTTACAAGCGAGACCATTAAGGTTTCAGTGAGTTAATTCAGCTTCGATAATTGAAGATCCTTGACCGGGGGTCACGCAGCCCAAGGAAAAGGGGGGTTGGCATCATTGTTTCTTTCACTTTTGCTTCTTCTTTCCTTTTATGCTCAAATTCTTCTTCTTCTTCTTCTTCTTTGTTTCTCTTTATTTCTTTGTTGTTTAGTCATAGCCTTGGTTGTTGTTGCTTCTTTTGCTGCTATTTTTTGTTGTTGAAGCTTAACCTCCTCTTCCTTTCTCTTCTTCTATTCTTCAATTTCAACAGCTTATGTTGCTTTTCTTTTCCTCTCTTCTTTAGCTATTGCAGTTGTAGTTGCCTCGGTTGTTGTAGTTGCTACTTTTTCCTTGGTTGTTGTTGTTGTTGCTTTGGTTTCTTCCTCCTCTTGTATTTTCTTTTGAGCCTCTCTAGCTCTTTTCTCATCTTCCACCTTGCCTAGTGGGTTGCCTCTTCTTTTGAAGATCACATCATGATAAGTTATGGCTCGACAGTGAATCTCTTTTTATTCCCAGATGTCAGTCGTGTAACTCCACATATATTTGTAGGTATTACAGGGGGTGTTGACGATGTTCTGAGGATCGTGCCTCCATAATCTCTCTTCGTCGAAGTGGAAAGATGCTAGTGTGTTTACTTATTCATGTGCATCCTTGACATCTTTAAACGAGTATGACCCAACCCAGAGTAGGAGAGGAGGACAGATAAAATTCTTATCTCTCTATAGTGTTGATCCCACCCTGTGTATCACTGTCTAATAAGCAATTTCTTGCTACACTAATCTATTTAGGAAAAACTTTGGGAGCATGTGGGGAGCTTTAGTATCCCCATATACTCTGATATATGTACCATATTCAAGGATGTACCAATCGCTTACCCTATGTACAATGGCTCAAGCTTTATCCATCATGCAGGGTGCAGTCAAACAAAATATGAGATGATATAGGGGAATCAAGAAATTATCACAGATCTTCTGATATTTGAAGCGATATTTGTGCTCCCATAGCACTTTGCAATATATGTGAATTTGAGGGTCGCCAGGTTGCCATGTCCATCTCATCTGAGGATAAGCATGAACAACGCACATCATATCGAGGAGATACAATGACATGTGGAAGCTTGGAAACTTTCCTAGAGCTGTTTGGTTTGTTGTTGCAAGTTCTTCCTCCAAGGTAGAGGATAATATATCAACCCAATTGAATGTTGAAACAGAGGTTGTGATATAATACATGAAATTTACCCATGGCATCTTGAATTTCTTGGCATCATGCTCCCCATAAAGCTTGCATAGATTTGATACTATATACTGGTATGGTAGCTTGAACAAATTTGTAGGCTATTCATTAGATGGCCTGGTCTTGAACAACTTGCCTTTCTTGTACCAGCTCTTCATAATATCTCTAGGGCTATGAGGGAAATTATTTATTAGGTTCTTGTTGAATTCCTTCTCTCCTTTGTCTAGATGATAGCAGGAGACAATCACTTAATCTTGGAAGGAGGTAATTGGGTGGCCTTTGGCATTCAATATATACATGTTATCCAGGTTGACATGTGTTACGATCCAAAAAATGGATTCAATGCAAGGAAATATTGTTACATGGGTTGCAACCTTGTATAATTTGACCTTTTGGTGTTCTTGTATGTGTCAAAATCAGGATCTTCTTCAGGTAGTTGTAGGAACGCTTGATTATTGAACATGTGATACACTTCACCCCATTTAAGAGAGGTTTCCCTATCAATGAAACCTTTGGTATCATCGTAGACAGGTCCGAGAGTACCGATATCTTCCTCTTCTAAATATTTACTTATGGAGGCCTCCTCAAGGGGAGTCTTGTTTGAACTCTTGCCAAGGTCAAAATAGGGGTTGTGAAAGGAATGGGAAGAGTACTTCTCATGTAATGAAGGTTGGGCCTTGGGATTTTTAAATTTTGAAATTGGAGTGAGAGAAAGGGGAAAACAAGTGGGGATACACAGTAGAAGGCCAACTTCCATTGCAGATGTGAGTGGCCATGGTGATTCAAGAGACGAATGATAGATCTGGTCGTATGGAGAGGAGATGTGGTAGCACGGTTACCTCTCCCTTGCCCTCTCCATTGTTCAAACTTTACATGGCCAAATTCTCTTTTAAAAAGAGAGACTTAAGGGAGAAGCAAATAAAAGGATGGCTCGACGGGGAAACAAACCCTAGAGTACCCCTCTCATTCTACATAATAAAGAAAGGTAAATCAAGAAAATACAAAGCATGACATGCAAATAGGTTTTGGGTCCTTACCGATGATGAGATTGTATGGTGGTCAAAGCTAAAAAATCATTGAGCAAGGGCCTTTTTTCCTTGACATTGATAAGCAAAAGTGTAAGCTTGTATGTGAGTCTTATTAGCTTTTGATTTGGCAAAAAATAATGCAAAGAGGGGGGAAAAATGATTTTATATAGCTTTTATGGGTGCCTTTTGGCGCAATAAACAGTCCCTTTGGTGGTGATGGGACTGCTCGCACGTGAGAAGGGTGTGGGACACATATATGCATATCGATGAAGAGGAGCATTTTTCATGTCGATGTGTATCATCGCAAAGAGGGATATTGAGTGTTGATATATCGATGAGCGACCATTGATAAGGCTCTGTTATATCGATGCTAAGATGAAGATTGAATTCTAGTACATCAACGTCAGAAGGAAGATGGAGTTGTGTTGTATTGACACCTGAAGAAGGATTAGGCTTCGGTATGTCAGCGCTGAAAGAAAGATGGAGCTTCGATGTATTGGTGTCGGAGGAAAGATTGTGTTCTGATGTGTCTAAAGGAAGGCAAAGAAATTAAAAATGACTAAGTGTTGGAACCCTTTACCATGTCGGCGAATATGAGATGATTCCGCCAACATTGGGTGTATCAACATTGAAAGGATGATCTCCTCCACTGTATCGGCGAGAAAGAGATTCCTTTTATTGACACTGGGCGTATCGGCGATTCAAAGGGATGATGAATTTCCTAACAAAAAGAAAGAAAAAGGATTTCAATCTTGCACAAAGAGATTCTAAGTTCCTTCTAGATGATAAAGGGCTTGAAAAAGTAGGAGGAGGGTCCCCTATTTATTGACTAAAAGCCATGGCTTTATAAGTGAAGTTAAGAAAAAGGTAAGGTGTTGATGCTAGCACAACAAAATTCTAATAATATGAAAATATTTACTAAGACTCATTCACTACATTTTTTGGATAGGATGTTTCTTATTATCACTGCAAGTTTGTAACATTCAAAAAGATCTATATTTTTGAAGTTATAGGTCAAGATATTTATTGGATGTGTGAGTATTTATTCCATTGAAGTTGCGAGAAAGTAGCAAGGATATGCACTTGACCCAAACCATTCAAAACAACTCATTTAAACGAGTGAGACAACTCACAAAGAATAAAACACATCTCACAAGATTTGAACCTTGATGGTCGGATTTACCTTCTAACTAAGTCTTCATTGAAAACACTTGTTAATTATTATTTTAAAAGTCTTATTAATCTCACAAAAACTTTTATTAATTATACCTTACTTTTTATTATGTTAATTCATAATATGAAACATTATGCTTTTGTTATATTTGTTGATCTCTAAATAAATCTACCCTGAGTGGGCTTAGTAATTAAGAATATGTGTTTCCTCCTAAAAGGTCACATATTCAAATCCAGAGAGGGGTAGGGTATGTATACCTTTGTAATATATTCAAATCCAGAGGGGAGTAGGGTATGATGACAAAAAGAATCTCATACACCAATTTGATGTCTGGCTTAATCGTGACCTAATATATTTTAAAAAATTGATTTATATCAAAAACTTTTTTAATTTATATTACTTCTAAAATATAAAATAATTTAAAAAACTTTTAATAAATGAAACAACACAATATTTTTCCAAATTATAAATAGTGAGAACATTTATTTAAAATTTGGAATATTTGGAGTTTTTTCCCAAATTATAAGTATTGAGGAACATTTATTTAATATCTGGAATATTTGGAGTTTCTTATAAAAATAAAAAAAGCATTGGCCTTTTCTCAACGACCATGCCTCTCTCCAAACCTTTAATATTTAAATATGGTTTTCACTGCAGCAACCATGCAACGTCAATGTTTAAATATTGTTGGCCTTTTCTCAACGACCATGCCTCTCTCCAAACCTTCAATGTTTAAATATGGTTTTCACTGCATCAACCATGCAACGTCAATGTTTAAATATTGTTGGCCTTTTCTCAACGACCATGCCTCTCTCCAAACCTTTAATGTTTAAATATGGTTTTGACTACAACAACCATGCAACGTCAATGTTTAAATATTGTGTTCTCAACAACCAGGCCTCTCTCTTCAATGTTTATATATTGCAAGAACTTAGTTTAAAAGTATTTTAATTTATGTAAATTGTGCACATTGTTTATTGTATAAACATTGAGTGTCTTCCAAAAAAAAAAAAAATTGGTAAACAAGTATTTTAATTTATGTAAGTTGTGCACATTATTTTAATTTATGTAAGTTGTGCACATTGTTTATTATTTTTTTTTTATAAACATCGAGTGCCTTAAAAAAAATTTAATTTATGTAAGTTGTCCACATTGTTTATTATTTGATAAACATCGAGTGTCTTAAAAAAATTGGTCAATCTACACCATGCTTGGAACCTAGCCAACTGTCAATTATGAACTTCATTGTCGTTTTACTATTTTATATTTGAATCTCCATAATGGAGGATATATTTTATAAGTTTGCTTTTTATTTAAATAAATGTGGCACTTTTTAATGGATTGTTAACTTTGAAGTTTTATTGTTGCCGTTACTTCCCCCAATGTTCATTGTAATAAACATTTCTTATTTTTTTTATATATACTATTAAAAGTTAGAAACCCGAATTCATACTAAAAAATTGAGCCTCTTATCTTATAGCTATCCAACTTCAAACTACGAGCCAGGGCCATGCGTACTGATTAGATTAAAAGTGTAGTGGATGGAGATTATTAATGGGATGAGAAGATTTATTTTTTTAATTTTTGTAACAAGTGGTATTTAACTAGTCTCTTATTCGCTATTGAATTCAACCTCTTATTGCAAGGTTGGCGGCAGATGTCTCGATTTCAATGCCATTTTCATTACGTGAATGATATTAATTAGAAAATACTTTTCCAGGTAACTCCGCGAGAGCCAGCCCTCTTCGTCTTACACTGTTCCTACAGGTAATCGAAGTCTTCATGGACTCGCCCATTCCTTCTCAGGCTTAAAACAAAAGGCGTTTTCACATCAAGATTTATTTTACCTTCCATTAAAGTTAAGGTGTAATAAAATCTAAATTAAAATTGAAATAATACAAACTTATTAAATGATAAATTGGAATAAAATCTAAAATTTAGAATTTAATATAAAGCAATAGATTTTTTAATATAATAAAAAAAATTGAAATTTAATTCTTTATTACTCTAAAGAACAACTATCAACTCCAATTAAACTATTTAAATATTTCAACTATCAACTTTAATTAAACTATTTAAATCTAGCATTAACTATTCAACCTAAAATTTATTGTCCTCGTTGTATTGATAATATTCAACATTAAAAATACACCTAGCATTGATGATATTCAACAATAAAAATACACCTTTTATGCCTCAAATTCTATTATTTGATGTTGTAGATTAAAGATTCTACAAAATGAAGATTTTTTACGGGAATATTTGCCCGAAAATCTAGAGAAATTGTTGGATTTCTAGATTTAAGTGATTATTTCTGTAAAATCGAAGTTCCCTGGGAGTTTTTCAGCATGCTGAATCCATTTCTGCATTTAAAAATGGATTTTGAACAACAAAAAACAGTGATTCGTGGCCAAATTCCGACAAAACAAAACCATTTAGTAGAACAACTACAACTCCTTATTTGATACATTGCAACCCTTTGACACTAACAATGAATTTATTTATTATGAAGTTTGGATAGAGATTAATGTTTACCATAAACTAGACATTCTAACAATTTTTTATATTTTAGAATAATTATTTTTATTAACCAGATATATTGTTAATTTAAAAAAAAAAAAAAAAAAAATATTCCAATTTTAGAATAAAGTTAGATATGCTTAACAAATAAGAAATGATCTTGATCATTACTCATGCGAGGATGTCAAATATCACTTTGAAAGTTAAATGTTGAATTAAATGAGAAGACAGAAATGAGAGGACTATGGAAGGAAACTCTTCGCATCAAGGGGCAATCAACAACATATGTAAGTACGAGATATAGCTCGAGTACATAAAATTAATTTTTTCATTAATTGTAAACCTAGATCTAAGTGAAGTTTACAATGAGACATCAAATTTTTAAACCAATAATGATTTTTTATTATATCAAATGTTTTTGTTTCTAATCATAATTTTTCATTATATTATTTTTTTAAATTTTTTATGTTAAACATTATATTTTAGTCAAATTTTTAAATTCAAAACAAAAATAATGAAAAGTCAAATAAAAACTCAATATTATACTCTCTAATAAGTATAATAATAAGTTACTTACTTTTATTTTAAAATGTTAAACCCAAATTTAAAAAAATAAGGTTAATTTATACCCAAATTTAAAAGAGTAAAGTTTCTCTATGAATATAATTATACATAAAATTATAGAGTAAATTAATTTTCATACTCAACATTTAAGAAATTAATTTTTTTGTGTAGTGGAATTAGACCATAAACTATAGAGTAAGTTAATTTTTCTATTTAAACTTAAACGGGACACACTTTGTACAGTTTCACTATATTAATTTGATTCATTATTTGCTAACCATAATGTAATTTGCCAAATTGCATTCTAAAATGTATATACAAAATCCAAAATTTCATATTGTTGTCATTGATTTAATATATATAGTGGTATATGAGAGACATGAGGTGGCTACAAGTCTTCTAATGGTTTAGGGCATCATGGAAATGGTGGTTTTGTGCACAAAGCCTATCCTTTTGACATGTAGAGACCCAATGAATCGATGTCACATTGGAAAAGGGCAATTAACTTGGACAATGGGTTATGGATTTGTTGCCAACAAGTCCCTTATACCAAGTAGGTGGCTATGACTAAATATTTGAGTGCATAGAGACAGGTATATGTTGCCATGCAACCGTGTTTATATTTAAAAAAATCTTATAAATTATTATCTTCTACAAAGTTATATTTAATTTCAAATGGTTTATCTCATTAAGCAAGATTACATTATGAGAATCATTCACTATCATGGAAAAGGGAAAATTTTCATATGATAAAAGAATTCTTTTTTAAAATATTATAAATTCAAAGTATCTATATGTCAATTTTAATCTTAACCATCAATAAAAATGAGTGATATTTATTATTCATTGATGAAAATCCATAATAATAGATGCTCACTCTTGATTTTGTTGTGTGGAGATGTAACTGTAACTCAAGAGATGACACTTTGAATAATTTTGTGAGGAATAAAATTTAGTAGGCAAATTGTAGTCTCATACTAGGGTTTGTAGATGACCCAATGAGTCTAATAAGGGCACTGAGAGATAGTTGTGGTATCATTAGATTAAAAGGATTATGCAAATGTTAATGGTGAAATATTTAAGGAAAATTAGTGTTTAGGGAAAAACTTTCAAGATAAATTCATGTTCTTGAAAGTTGTTGAGTGTCATCCATCTTATGTCATTATGAAGAGTTAACTAAAAACCACATTCATGGATATTATAAGGTTGATTAGATCAGTAAACCTTGATGGTGTAAATGAGAATTAAGTGTCACTTAAACTAAATACCTCTACCAAACTTCTAATATGTGTTTGAATAATTGTTTGCTTGAGACTGTTTACAAGCGACGAAAGGATGGCTTAAGGGGTCAAGTCTTCTATTTGCATGACTCAAAGAATGTATCTTAACCGAACTTTAGTGTTGTGAACAAACTAATCAACTAGTAACATAGTGTTTACATAAACCAACTTAGTGTTGAGTTGTACAACCACGCGTAAACATTACAACAAAGTTGTGAAAATTGGGTGCTTATAATAGTGGTGTAAGAAGGTTAAGCAAAAATCCATCCAATCGATATGACTTATCCCAATCCATCTCTATTGTAATAGTTGTTAACTAATCCTTCTCCAAGCCTCACAAAGGAGATGTAGGACCATGTTGATACACATTTTCATAACTACCTTGCAATGTTATGTGAGACCTTGCAATTTGAACATCATTCTATAGTGGGAGACAAATTCTCCAGTTAACTGTGCTTTCTCAATGAGACTATCATTAGAATTATTTAGGACATAGTCTTATTAAAATCTTCTTTGGAGGTAAAGGATTAAAAAAACTTCTTCATTGGGTAAATCCCTAGTTCAAAGCCAATGGATTCATGTTGTTAATTTAGCACCTCGAGCATGACAAGCTTCATTAACTTGCATAAGGTGTTGAGTCATGGCATACTTAACTTGAGTATTTTCATTAAAAGGTTTATATGAAGCACTTGGATTAACATGTTTAAGATCATGCTTAAAATATAAGTGGAAAAATATATGTGGCATTTCCACTTGTTTGAGTTGATGTACCACCCATAGCCGCTTGGGAAAGTAGCAGTGCAAGCAATGTCATATTCCCACAAAATAATCAAGCCATCATTGACTTTGCGTGGGTTTGGGCAAAATATTTTGAACTTATATGATGTACTTTAGGTAGCTCTCATTTTTTTTAGATGGGAAGCATATAGGAGAAAGTGGGCCTTAGGCATTTGAATTTCATTAGTTCCCTAAGAGACAAAAAATTAAACATTGATGGTCTGAGAGTGTGACCTCCCAAAGGACTCAAACATGCCTAACTCCATTTCAATAATAAAAAAAAAGTATGCATTAGTTAATAAAGCAAGGCTTGGTCCAAGGCTTGGTCAATATCTTAAGTGTCCTTTTGTTTCCCTTTTGAAACTTGGACCATGTAAACCATGATTCAATCGATTATATTCTTTTACATTTGTTACCTAGTCATACAACCTAAATCTACTAGCCTTGAGGGAATTCTAGGTTGTTTTATTTCCATGAGGTGTTCTAACTAGTAAAAAACCTTATTTATCTTCTTGAGCATCCACCTTGTCAAAGTTTCCATAGACTTTCAGATGGGCTTAAGGAAAATCATTTTTCATCCATCTCCTAAAAAATGTCTCTATCCTCAAAATCATTAGATGCAACAATATTGACTAGTATCAACTTTTTTATGTCCAAATCTAACATGACCTACACCAACCTATGAGAGAGGTTGCTTCTCTAATCCATGATAGAAGATGCAATCTAAGGTGACATAAGGGTCATAACTCCACCTTTTCCCTCATTGTGCATAAATGTGAACGTGACAACATTTGACCAAATATAATTCAATACATACTTTAAAACAAAGCCAAAATTTTGACTTCCCACTTACATAAAATATTAAGACTCTAAATTTGGGATTGAATCTTGTTGATCAATATTTTAATGCAAGGGATAGTGAGGCCCTTAACATTCCATGGCATTACCTTCATCAAGAAGAGTGGGAAAGATATATATGTTAATGTCATTAACATTCTTTCTCAACTTGACTAAGTGTTCAAATGCATTTGAAGTCACTAGGTCCTTTAGGGAAGGAACGTAGAAATCTCATAGGGTGTGAACTTTGGCCTTCTTTTGAGACTCCTGGGCCATAAGTCATTTTGAAAGTTGAAATTAGATTTCTCTCATTTTTCGCTAATGACCATTTATAACAATGAGGAGTGATAGTTATCTTTTGTAAAGTGATTGGTAAATATTTTATTTTAAGAAGACTTATTTGAAGAAGAAATATTCAGTAGACAAATTTTAAGTGCATAGCATGGATCTGTAGATGACTCTGTAAGTTTTAGCAGAGAATTAAAGAGATAGATGTGGTATCTCTAAATTGATATAGGTAATCAATCTAGGGGATTAACCTTAAAAATTCTCATATAAAGCTCAAGGCACTCAACTATTCAAGCTAGTCGATCATGTTTAAATGTTTAGAAACATCTTGTCTCACCCTTGAGCACTTAAGATGGAGTGAGATTCTTAGTACATTGCCAACTCTGATTATCCCAAGGAGGAAACATGTCATTAGCAAGATTTGAACCTTGATGGGGAGGATAACAACTTCTCATTTGAACCACCTAAGCTAATTTACCCAAATTGAAAATGGTGTCAATTACTTACACATGTAAGCACTCATTTTTCTTCTTCTTCTTTTCTTTTTTTTACAATGAGAAAAGTTCATAATGCGCTCAACCAGGCATGGCCACCTTATTAAATCTAAAACAAGTGATGATCATTGGACTAGAGCTTGTAAACCTAGTATTATTATGGTTTGAAATAACTTGTAGACCAACCCTAGGGAAAACACACCCACAACTAATAATAAGTTAGGTTTGGTGGGCAATATCAAAGCAAGCTTATATGCAAATACAAGGTTAAAGAGATCAATTTACGGAAGCGTGGGGATTTACACTTTTGCGCTAGTCTTTTTTCGCGACTGTGGAAGCTCGCGCAGCCTGGTGTGTTAGGGTTTAGCCGCCATGGCTGGTCAGGGAGGGGAGCCGCCGCCCCCTCCATCCCCTGCCTCCTCCTTTCGCCGACTGGTAGAGGCTTGCACCAAGCATTCGATCACAGCAGAAGC
>SNQJ01S0015576.1:91341-114168 GCA_010110895.2 Picea sitchensis | reverse complement strand
CACGGTTTCTCAAGCCACAGGTTAATCGCAGGTCCTGCACAAATTAACAAACAAAAAAAAAAGGTCACGGCTAAGCCACACCAAATTGGTGTATGAGACTCTTTTGTTTGTGGGACAAGGGATCCCCTCCGTCTAGTGATTTGACTAGTAAAGTCTACGAAGGTATACATACCCTACCCCCTCTGGATTTGAACTTGTGACCTTTTAAGAGGAAATATTAATATGGAAATGAATTGAGACACCATGTTATTGAATTAAATTGATTTATTATTTAGGACTCATTGGTGAGTGAGGAAAGTGTTATTATGTTAAGTGACACTCTAAATACAATATCAACGGGCAAAGTTTTTGGTGTAGATAATGCCTCATTAACCTTTTTTATCTCGCAATTGTTATGCACATGGGATTATCCACACACACCCAACATACATACACAAATATGAGAGGAGTAGAATGCCTTGCACTATGAATCAATAGAATTGTAGCAATACAAATTGAAAGGAAAAATTATCTTATTAACATCTATTTGAATCAATTTGGCTTGTCGAACATGTGTTAAGCCACTTTGTTGAGGACTATGTTAATTTTTAGTAAGATGGTCATCTTTTCAGTGACAAATTTGATAAGTACTCAACAAAAATTTCAAATATGATCAAAGTTTCACCANATTTGAATCAATTTGGCTTGTCGAACATGTGTTAAGCCACTTTGTTGAGGACTATGTTAATTTTTAGTAAGATGGTCATCTTTTCAGTGACAAATTTGATAAGTACTCAACAAAAATTTCAAATATGATCAAAGTTTCACCATAATCTAAGTTTTGTATATGGTGAAACAATGCCTCTAAGAATTTTTTCCAAATCAAAATTGACCCAAATCGTTGAAAAATCAATCAAAGATATGGATTAATAGGAACTCTAATTCCCTATATCATCGGATTCTAGAAATTGGAGGGAAGATAGCTACAAGATTATATGGTTCCCTTTATTGATGAAGGGAAACCAACTTTGGGAGGTCAAATACCTTCCCCAACACATAGACACACACAAAGGCTTTTAAGTGATTATGTGATTAATAAGATTTCTTAAGTCATTGCATATGGAGAAGCAAAGTGCACTCTACAATGCAGGTGAATGAGATGTTTCACATTCATACCTCGACCATCTATAACCCTTATAAATAAATAATAAAAATTGTAATGCTTTGTAATGTGAAAAAGAAAATAGTTGATCATCAATTACTCCAACAATAAAAATATATATAATAATAAAACAAACTAGCATAACTACATCATAAATCAAATCTTTTAGGAATCAAGAGGTTTGTGTTTTGGTTTCTTTTTATTCCTCTTAATACTTAATAGATTTGGGGTTAAGATGGATCTTAGTGAGTGGGTGTTGTCAATAAAAACTTGCTCAGAGTGTAAAGCACCATTGTTTTATACCATAATCAAGATTTGAATCTCCATATACATGTTTTAGCTCTCATGCATTATCTTTTTTTTTTGTAAATTAGATTATGTATTAATTTCCAGTCAAAAATATAGAAGTCTGGGAATTATCTGGCTTCCTAGTAGTGGTGCCCTGTTGGGAAACCACCTCTGCAAGTGTTCGAGTCCAAAAAGGAGGTAACGGTGCTCGTTCGGGAAACCACCGTTGTCTGTAATCCAGTCTATACAATTAAACTTATCTACGTGGCCACGCAGGGCCAAATTTATCAAAGGAATAGATGTCAAGTGTCAGGGCATAAAATCTACCATGCCACGCAGGGGCAAAATATTGATAGTAAGAAAAAAAGAGCATGGGGAGGCATTAGAAACCTAGACCGAAACGCGGCCCGGCGTAGACCTGTGCTTTCACTGTCTCTCGCTCCGCCATGGTTCTTCGAAGGTTTTGAAGAAACGCCATCACATTATCCACTCGACGCCACCGTTCATCTTCCCTGGTCTGCACCTCTCGCAAGGCTGGTTTGATGTCCTCTAGATCTTTTTTGATGTTGTTCAGAGTGTTCATGAGTTCCGCACGCTCAGCGTCCCTGTTATGAAAAGGAGAATGGTGGTGGGAGAGTGGAGAGGAGGAAGAGGAATCAAAGAGACGTCGCGGGGGAGAGGGGGGAGGAGGCGCATACCCAATCAAATTGCCCGAGAGATCAAACCACTCGACCCTACAGCCGTAGGGATTCGAGAGGGGGGAGAGGTCGGTTACTGGATCAACGGGTGGTGGAGAAGGAGGAGGAGGAGGAGGAGGGATGACTAAGTGGGTGAGAGGTGGCGGAAAAACTTCTTCAGGCGATTGAGCAGCCATGGGGGCCGACGTGGGGGGAGAAGCCGAATTACCGTGGGGGGAGACAACTAGTGGTGTGCTTGGGACTTCACACGACTGAACAGATGGGGGTGGTTTCCTTCCCCGAGCTTGGTACCAGGCAACTCCACGCCTTGATCTGCCCCTGGGTCGTGGCATGAGGGTGCGCACCAAAGAGATCCATAATGAAGGGTATAGACTAGAGGGCTCCAAAATGCGAAAGGAGGAAACGCATCGGAGCTTGAAAGCAGAGTTGAGAACGGAAAGAGCATTGGGGATATCGCTTTGAGATAAATGAGCCAGCGAAGTAGACAATGGGGTTGATAACCCAGCTAGTTGGTGCTGAGGTGACCGGGCGGTCTCGTCAAGCTGTGCCATGAAGATTTGCAAGCTCTGGTTTGTGTGAACTGCAAGGTTCGAGTGTGGGAGGAAAGGTGACGGCGGAGCGAAAGCATATCAGTGAGGTTGTAATGGTGGACAAGACGTTTGACTGCCAACTGTTGTCGTGTGGCTTGGCCAAGTGGCCCTGAACTGGGCTATGTATTTCATGTCACGTTGACACCCCATCCGGGGCTCTCATGCATTATCTTAACCATGCGAACAAGTCATCTTAAATGTTTGAGGTCAAGAATAAGTTTCATATGATTTTTGTAAAACAAAAATTCTCTACCAATAGATTTTTTTTTTTCAAATATTATGAATTTAATTATATAGCATTGTTTGAGAAAGGCTACTCTCATTAATTTCATCTTAAAAATCAAATGTAAAAATATAAAAATAAATAGATTTAAAAAATTAAAGTTAAGTTTGTAGAAATTTCATCCATCTCCATGCAATATAAATCTAAACTATATATTAATATTTTATATAAAGTTTTGGTGAAATATAAACGTCTAAAACACATAATAATCTCGATTCATACGCTTTTTGAGGACTCTCGTTTGGAGTTTTCCTTTCACATGATGGGGAATGATTTAAAGGAATGATTTAAACGTGATTGGAATTTTCTTTTTAAAAGTTCAATCATTGTACCCTACAAAAACTTGTCTTCCCTTGAAAAGATTAGAGTGTGGGTCTTTTATGTCGCGAAGCTTTGATGATTTATTTTGTGATATTAAATATATTTAATTTCAGAGAGGTATTAAATTTGAGCATTTATTTCAGATAAAAGATGATAAAAGATGAGGATATAAAATATGTATATTTCCAATTTAGGGGGTGATAACTTTAAGGTTTAGGATAACGAGTATTTATATCGTTTTTTTATTTGAAGAAATTGTTTTTAAATTTAACAAGAATTTTGTTGAGAGTTATAGTTTCACTTTAATGTTAGGAATTTTGTTCTTATAGTGGTTTTGGTCAATTTTAAGATTACCTAAGTCATCAAATTTCTAAAAAATTGAATGGAAAAGGGAACTTTGCCTTATCGATAAAGTTGCCCTTGTCGGAAACAAGGCAATTTGAGTGCCCCTTATACAATGCCTAAACTCGATTCTTAGAGACTAAAATATCAATAAATTGAAATATAAATTATAGTTAGTAAGTTCCTAACATCTAGCATGAGAATATGGATTTATTTAAATATAAATTCTAGTTAGTAAGTTCATAACATTTAGAGCATTGCTTGTGTGTTTTGTTGATTATATATTTCGAAGCTCTTGATTAAGGTATCGATGAAAGAGGCATATGGATGGCAATGCCATAACACTTACAACCTAAGTAAAGGGTTTTTCTATGTTATATTTCTTATTCAAGAATCATTGTGTTGTCGTGATTTCTTGTAGTCCATGGGTTTCACAAAACACCATTGTCATTATTTTCAATTGGATAAAGGATTTTTTCGCTCAAGTGACTTTGTTGCCTTTCGTGGGTAGAATTTATTAGTCTCCTTACGTAGTTTTGGTCATTTCCTAAGTGCATCTCTACTTTGATAAACAACTTTATTTACCATGAGTTGAATCATTCTTACCTTAGACTTACAAGAAGGTTTGTCTTCAAGTTAACACACTCAATGGCTTAAAAGGGTATGTCATGTACTAGGTGAGAGATAGGATGATCAAGTAACTAGTATGGTAGTCCTAAACCAATATCATAAGATCTGCCACTAACTACTTATGGCCAAGCCGGACCCACCTCAAATCTCATCAAACCAAGTTCCTCAAACTTAGGCTTAGCAAGTTATCAAACCACAAATGACTCCAATACAAAATGGATTTAGGTAGTTCGCAATAATTCTTGGAATAACATGTTTGTTACGGCCCAAAAGGCTCAACCCAACATGTTGGGAACCTTTGGTGCATCGGTGCCAAATAGACCCACAACTCCACCACATGGGAGGAGGTGGTATACCCCTCCCAAAATGCCTCGTCTCAAGGGATTGATAGGAGGGCTCATCCCTTGCCTCCTTTTTTGAATTCCCAAACAACCTTCGACCTCAAAGAGTCTTAAAAGAAGGTCAAAGTTCACACCCTATGAGATTTCTATGTTCCCACCCTAAAGGACCTAACAACTTCAAATGCATTTGAACTCTTGGTCAATTTGGGTAAGAATGTTAATGATGGTAACATGGATATCTTTGTCATTCTTCCTATTGAAGGCAATGCCATGGAATATCAAGGGCCTCATTAGCCCCTACATAAAAATATTGACCAACAAGATTAAATCTCGAATTCGGAGTCCTAATGTTTTATGTATGTGGGAAGTTAAAGTTTTAGCTTTGTTTTAAAGAAGGTGTTGAATTATATTTGATTGGATGTGGTCACTTTCACATTCATGCATGACGAGGGAAAAGGTCGAGTTGTGACCTTTATGTCACCTTAGATTGTCTCTTCTATCATGGATTGGAGAAGCAACCTCTCTCATAGGTTGGTGCAAGTCATGCTAGATTTAGACAAACAAGTGTGGCTACTAATCAATATTGTTGCATCTAATGATTTTGAGGATATTGACCTTTTTAGGAGATGGGTGGAAAATGATTTTCCTTAAGCCCATTGACATGTCTATGGAAACTTTAACATGGTGGATGCTTAAGAAGATAAAGAGGTTTCTTACTGGTCATAATGCTTCATGGAAATAAAACAACCTAGAATTCCCTCAAGGCTAGTAGACTTAGGTTGTATAACCTAGACAAATTTAAAAGAATATAATCAATTGAATTATGGTTTACATGGTCCAAGATTCAAAATGGAAACAAAAGGGCCCTTAAGATATTGACCAAGTCATGATTTATTAATGATTATATACTTTATTTTCTTATTGCAATGGATCTAGGCAATTTCAAGTCCTTTGGGAGGCCATACTCTCAAACCATCAACATTTATTTTTTTGTGTCTTGGGGAGATAACAAAATTCAAATGCCTAAGACCCACTTTATCCTACATGTTTCCCATCTAAAAAAATGAGAGCTGCCTAAATTACATCATACAAGTTCAAAATCTTTTACCCAAACCCAAAGTCACAGATGGTTTGATTATTTTGTGGGAACATTCCATCGCTTGCACTGCTACTTTCCTAAGGGGCTATGGGTGGTAAATCACATCAATCAAGTGCTTTGGATAGCCCTTTTGATGAAAAAATTCAAGTCAAGTCTCCTAAGACTCAACACCTTATGTAAGTTAATGAAACTTGTCATGCTTGGGRTGCTAAATTAACAACATGAATCCATTGGCTCCGAACTAGATATTTACCCAACAAAAAAGTTTCTAATTAATTCCATGAATGTGATTTTTAGTTAACTCTTCGTAATAGCATAAGATGGATAGCGCCCAACAATTTTCTAGGACCTGAGTTTATCTTGGAAGTTTCTTCTATGTAAACTGTAATTTTCCTTAAATGTTTTACCATTAACATTTTCATAATCCCTTTAATCTAACAATGCCACAACTATCTCTTTTAATGCCCTTCTTAGACTCATTGGATCATCTACCAACCCTAGTATGGGCCTGCAATTTACTTACTAAATTTTATTCCTTGTAAAAAAAAAATAGATTACAATGTTATCACTTAGGTTACAATTATATTTCTACAAAGCAAAATGAAGGGTAACCATCTATCATTAGGATTTGCCTCCATGAAAGATAAATATCATTCACTATTATTGATGATAAAGATTAAAATGGTTGGAAGGGTAGTTTCAACTTTAAATATTGAAAAAAACTCTTTTTTCATTTGGAATTTTTCCTTTTCTCCATGATAGTGAATGATTAGCACAAGAATATTGAAAATTTCCTTTAAARGATAACATAATGGAATTATGCTTAAATATTCCTTTAAATGATAAAGTAATAAAATAATGAAATTATGCTTAGTAAAATAAATCATTTTAAATTTGTTGTAACCTTGTACAAGACCATTATTACATTAAAAAAATGAAATATAAATAAGAGTCCATTTAAGATTTGAGGTGGCCTTTGCCTGTAAGAATTTCTTTTGGATGAAAGGCGACCTTATAAAATATTTCCTTCCCGACATTATGGCGATTCAAATATAAAGTACTAAATGTATCCAAAGCACATTAACAATGAACTATAACTTTTGTTTCAATCTCCATAGTTCATAATGTGAGAGTTGTCTAGGTTCTAACTTTCTTTTCGAAGGTATTGAATATTTATCAAACAAGGGTTGTATAGCAATTTAGTCTTTGTTAAGTAAATTTGGAAATGGAGTGTATCTAGATAGGATCATTGAACTAGCTAGAGTGTCCCAACAATTGTCAATTTACTATAAAACCATTATCAATTTGCTATAATTATTATTTGTCTTTATTAAAGAAAAATTCAAAATCATTATTAAAAGAGAAATATATATATATATATAGTTTATATCATTTTGTTTTTCATCTTTAAATATATTTTTACTAATTTATTTTCATTTAAAAATAAATTCAAAATTACTATTAAAAATAAATTACACATATGTCATCATACCTAATTATATGTATATCATTTTGTACTAATTTTATTTTTATTTTTTGTAGCCCAAGACAGGAGCATGAATAGTTAAAGACATGGAGTTTGAAATTGGCGGAGGCGGGAAGGATACTCAGTGAGTTGCAGGTTTAATGGTGGACCAACTTGACCCTATCAGGATTCCTAGAGTATAGAAGGCGTTATGGTTAAGTCAGAGGCACTTTTGGAGGCATGGTTAGACCATTATAAGCGCTTCAACATTATTCCTAGAGCTTCGAGCTCCTCCGAGATTTTGGCGGGGGCTTTTAAACTTATTGGAGACTATTTAGTATTGTCTCTAACTATCTTCTTAGTCAGTTCTTTTTAGTGGCTAGAATTTTCATTGATCTCCCACTATTATCCTATGGCTATTATGGCGTCAATGAGTTTAAATGTTGTAGTGTCTCTCTAGCTGGCTGACCCAGAAGAGTCTGTCGTATCTGTCTTCTCAACATTCAATATTCTGATCGAACCTCGATTCTTACCCCCTGATGAGACTGAACGACTGACAAAATTCTTCTCTAACACTGAGGTGGTAGACACTTAAGGCTTCTGGAAACTACTAAATGGATAGTGAGGATAGCGCACTCATGGGTGCGACTGACGAGGAGCATTGGGAGAGGGCGAGTTTGTTTACATCGGTGGACGAGTTATGTAGAAGTTATGAAAAGAGGCGCCTTCATGATGGGAGTATTAATGTTCCACTTAAATCCTCGGTAGAGATACCGTTTTCACCTAACTCCAGCTCTAAACCCTTTCATTTGCCTCGTAGAGTAACAGACACACATAACTATCAGGATTCGGTCTCTCTACCTAGAGGAGACTCTGTGGGTTTAACTTTTGAGCTGGAGAGCAGGTTAAGGGCGGCCAGGTAGAGCGACTAGAGTCAGAAGCCACGATTTACCCACCTAAGGCTAGACAACCGGAGCTGCAGGGTGAATGTCCCAAAGGAAATCGGGGAAACCATAAATGACGACTGTAGGTGTGGAGGCCAAAGTGTACAAAACATAGACTAGTTATGGGGATGGACGTCGGCTTAGAAGAAGCGTGCAATCTAGCACTTTGTGCTTTGGTGGGGAGGTTGGATTATCGGTCATGTTGCAAACAAACTCTTACAGACTGGATGCAGTGCAATTGGGAGCCTGTTTTGGGTTATTCACCTGAAGTAATGACTCTGTTGAGAGGGTGGATAGGATTTGTATTCAAGAGTCCGGAAGACTCAATGAGAATTATAGAAAGGTTTTGGGGCTATGGGGGTGGGATTCTGATGTTGAAGAGGTGGTGCATTAGCTTTGATCCGTCGACGAAATACTTCAGCTTGCGCCACCTCTGGGTCCTTCTTCTGGGGCTACCCCTTCAGATGTGGAATGCTAAAGCCTTGGAGGCGATAGGTAATGCCTTAGGTCGTTTTATAAATATGAGCAAGCACTTCATTCTTCTGATAAGAGAATGGAAAAGGTTCTCGTGGAGGTGGACATCCACGTAGGTTGACTAGAAACAGAGTGGAGGGGTCACTTGTTAGTACAAAGTTTGGACTACCTGGGCCTACCATTTCGTTGCTCGCTCTGTAGATGAACCAGACATCTACGAAAGGAATGTACACATATTTACGAGGCTCTGGTTGAGGAGGAATCCTCGAAGGATATGCCAGCTAACAATTACTCTCCATTGATGGATGCACAAGAACCAAGAGATTTCTCTGGAGTGAGGACTGAGGAAAGTTCAGAACCCACGGACCCTACTTTCATTGGTAAGCTAAAACTTTTCTATTCTACGTTGTATTTCTCTTTATCTGCATGGGAAAGAGATCATTTAGACAGTGTGTTCCTCCCATATCTGTTACATTCATCAGAGGTTGGTAAGGGTAAGGATTTGGATTCTGCCTCAGAGATTACAGACTTAGTTGAGCATCAGACTGTTCCCTTTCCTGGGACAGTAGAGACTCAAGAGATGAGCTCCCCAATTCTCCCTAACACCTTGACTGTGGAAGACTCCAACATTGCTTCAGGTTATGGAGAACCTGTCTCTAGTGACCTTTCCTTGGATAGGGTTATTTCGGCTTTGGTACCCTCTTATAGCGAGAATTCAAGCCCCACTCTAATTCCGACCTACTTGGGGAAAGAGGTTGTGGTTAGAACTAATTCTATTAGACCTCTTAGAGATCCTTCGGGTGATGGGATGGCTTCAGAGAATGACCCTGCATGGTCGCGGGGTTTGGGGTATGAAATATCCCCTGTCAAAACAAGGTGTGCCCGCAAAAAGGTGGGGACCATCGATTCTTTTTTTGCAAAACAACATTCTTCTAACTTTGACCAAGGGGCGCTTAGAGGCATGAAATCCCTTGCAAGGGATAAATCATGATCCTCCTCTCTATCAATATCAAAGGGGCGGGAGGACCTCTAAAATTGGCCTCCCTGTGAAGACTTTTTTCTAAAACAACATAAAATATAATTTTTCTACAAGAAACCTTAGTGGCTGCGGAAAAGGCAAGAAACTTTATGTACATTCTCATACCTGAGTGGATGATTTGTGCAGTTAGTTATGTGGGGAAGTCGGGTGGGCTACTGGTGTCTTGGGATCCAAATTTATTTGACTTAATGCTTGTCCTAAGCTGCGGTGGTATTTTTTTGTCAGGTACCAGCTTAGCGGATAAAAGGCAGGTTTCCTTTCTGAATGTTTATGGCCCTTGTCAAGATCGTAAGAATTTATGGGAAAAAGTAGGCGGTAGGGGCTTACTAGAACATGGTGATTTGATAATGGCAAGGGATATGAACTTCACGACAAACTCAGAGATGGTTTGGGGAGCGACAACTCTCGCAAACCCTTTGGCAGTCTTTTTTAAGGAAATGTTTATAAAAAATAATCTAGTGGATGTTGCCCCATCTGAGGTGGTTCCTACGTGGCGTAATGGAAGGTCCAGAGTTGATGGAATTGCTAAAGGTTAGACATAATCTATCTGGCGGAGGATCTTATCACGTCAAAATTGAGATACAGAGCATGGGTGCAATATCCTTTTATTTCTGACCATGCACCAGTTTTACTTCAGTTGGGCTCTGGCCTTTCATTGACTGCTCATCCCTTCAAGCTAAACCCAGCCTGGTTGCGAGAAGAATTTTTTGACACTCTAGTTCGTGATGTGTGGAGCGATTTACATCTGCAACAAGTTGTGGGAGCACAAAGGAAATTAGTAGAGAGACTTACATCTCTAAAATCTTGGGTGAAGATCTGGTCTATGGAAAAATGTTTACAGGAACGATTAGATATGGATAAGATTGAAGAAGATTTAAATGATCACTATCTTCAGAAGGCTCAAGGTATACAGAGCATTGATTATGAACATCATTTGATGATTCTGGAGGCTGAACTTAAAAAACTCATGTTGGAGGAGGAAGAACGTTGGCGGCAAAAGAGTAGGGCTATATGGATAAATAGTGGAGATAAGAACACAAAATTCTCCCATCGATTTGCAAGCTACAGAAGAAATAAAAAATGCATATGGGCGATTAAGGATGAAGCGGGTCGACTCCATACAGACCAAGAGGCCATAAAAGATGAAGCGATAAACTTTTTTAAATCATTCTATCAGGATAGTGGACCGACCTACATTGGAGAGCAGATATCCACAGTAAGACTGTTTCCTAGAATTGTCATAGAGGATGAAGTTGTAAATCTAGAAAAGCCATGTACTAGTGAGGAAATTCTAGAGGTTTTAAAAGGATTTACAAAGGACAAAAGTCCAGGGTCGGATGGTTGGACTGTTGAATTCTTTTTACATTTCTTTGAGTTGGTAGGGCAGGATTTGCTTGATGTTGTGGAGGAAACAAGACTCGGAGGCAAGGTAATTAGACTGATCAACTCAACTTTCTTAGCATTTGTCCCAAAAGTAAATATTCCCAACACATTTAGCGATTTTCGCCTAATTGTTATGTGCAACTTATGTTACAAGATCATTGCAAAAGTAATAGCCAAGAGAATCAGGCCTATACTTTCCCATGCATTATTTGAGGAACAAATGGGCTTTCTTAAGGGAAGGAAGATCTTAGATGCCATTGGCACGACACAGGAGTGTCTGCACAGCATAAAAGCAAAAAAAAGTCAAGCTATTATATTGAAGCTAGATCTTAAAAAGGCTTACGACTGCACGAACTAGGAATTTTTGCGGCTAATCCTCCTACAATGTGGTTTTGGACTCCCAACTACAAATTGGGTTATGGGATGTGTAACCTCAACAACTTATGCAATTCCGGTTAATGGAGAGGCAACAAAATTCATCCAGAGTAGAAGAGGACTACAACAGGGTTGTCCATTGTCGCCCCTTCTTTTCATCCTTGTGATGGAAGGACTTAGTCTTCTGCTAAAAAAAGGACAAGCAGATGGAGTTTTGAGTGGGATAAAGGTTTCTCGATTAATATAGGTTCTACATCTTCTCTTTGTGGATGATGTGATAATAATGTCTAAAGCTACAGTAACTGAATGGATTGAAATCATTAAAATCCTTAGTGTTGTATGTCGTGTGTCGGGGTTGATGATAAATGTACAGAAGTCTGCCTTCCTACATTCAGGAGTTCAACAGGAAACTCTTGAAGTATTAAAAGAAATATTTCATTACAATTATAAAGATCTTTTGGAAGGCTTTAAATATTTGGGGCATTTTTTAAAATCAGATAGTTACAAAGCAGAGGACTGGTATTGGCTTATTGAAAAGTTTGAAAACATGATAAATCACTAGTGTAATAGGTGGCTATCATTGGGAGGTCGATTTGTGCTGATAAAAGCAGTCTTAGAGAGCCAGCCAGTCTATTGGATGGCTTTAGCTCATATTTCGGTTATAGTTTTAAATAGGATCCGAAAGTTGGTTACTCATTCTTGTGGTCAAACAACAAGCAAAAACAAAGATTTCATTTATGCAGTTGGGAGATACTTTCGAAGCCAAAACTTTATGGAGGGTGGGGGTTGAGAAATATCTTTATTTTCTACAGGGCTCTGGTGACAAATACTATGTGGAGAGTATTGATGCAGAACGACATCTAGCAACGGGTGATTAAAGATAAATACTTACTACACGGATCAGTGTCGACTTGGTTAAGATTGGCCTCTTCGGTCTTGGCCTATGGATCCCAGACTTGGAAAAAATTGCTTAATACTTTACCATTGGTTTTACAGTGGTTGGCTTGAAACCCGGGCACATGACATTCCATTATAATTTGGAAGGATGTAATTATGGGTATGGGGAAGGACTCATTTTTATCAAATGAGTTGGTGTATACACTTAATAAAAAAAATGTTTATTTTATGTATCAAGCGAGATGTGATTCTCCACAGGGATCGATTTGTTCCAATTGGTTAGACATTACAGTTTTGGGGCTGGAGGGAGAATTAGAAACATAATGGGAAAAGTTTAGAAGGAACCTGATTGGATCAGGGATCCAACTCCTTGATCGTCTAGATGAATTAAAGTGGACTGGTGGTGATAATTCAGGGCAGCTCATTATAAAAAATGTGTATAAAGCAGTAGCTAGAAAATTGTGGAAATACAAAATTGGCGGATGGAGGAAAAAACTGTGGAGATGGGACTACCCACTAAATATCAAGTTATTTGTTTGGCTGGTGGCTGAAAATAAAATACTAACGTGGAAAAATCTTCAAAAAAGAGGTTGGGCGGGGCTAGGGATTTTCCATCTTTGCAAAGGTAAGAGGGAATCTGGTAAGCACCTCTTTGTGAATTGTCCTTTCACTATCTCAGTTTGGGAAAGAGTTAAACTTTCTCTAAAATTCACTAATGGATGGAATGGTCTAACGATGAATGAGTGCTTTGAAAATTGGGCTAAATAGAACCTTGAATTCCCAGCTCTTCCAGCCTTTAATTGTTGGTTTATTTGGCTTGATAGAAACAAGATTATCTTTGATTCAGGGACCCCCTCTATTCAGAAGATAATATTCCTAGCTCTTGGAGCTGTGAGCAATTACAAGAAAAAGGAAAAAGATAATCTTCCTAGAATTCCAACCTTTGAAATCCCGGAAGATAGAGTCATTGGGTGGTTTGACGGGGCAGTGCAACAGAATGGTGAACAAAGTGGGGCAAGAGGCATGATAAAGATCAATAATAACATGTCTTACAAATGGACTCTAAATTGTGGACGAGGAACAAACACTAGATCAGAACTCATGGGTGCTCGGGCCTCCCTAATCCCGGCTTCTAGACTTTCAATTCCAAATTTTCTTGTTCTAGGGGACTCTAAAATAGTCATTGATTGGCTTAATAGTAAAGGAGCTCTACAGGTTGTTACCTTAGAAAACTAGAAGGACGTGATTAAAGACATTCTCAAATACTTCAGGAACATTTCTTTTGCTCATATTTTTAGAGAAGAAAATCAAGAGGCAAACAAATTATCAAAACTGACACTAACAAATCTGCCTGGGAGCATAGCTTACAATCAATGGGAAGGTGGTCATGAGGGCCCCACTCTTTTTTTAAAGATGTTTTAGAAGGCACGAGGGGGAGTAAATTATGTGTATCCTAGTAAAAAGTTGATGGTATCATCAACTACAATATTTAGCTAAGTATGAAAGACATTTTCCTTTTTGAATTTGTCCTTTTTTGGATCTTCAGGAGAAGACGATCATATTGTAAGGAACTTGAAAAATCTGTGTAGCTATGTTTTTTTGGATTAGTCCAATATCTCAAGGAACTTTTGATGTAAGGTCTCTTTTGAGAACAAATTATATTTTTTTAAATATAATGAGAAATTTCCTATGGATAAAAAATGTATATCATTTTGTATTAATGTAGTAGGAGTACACTTTGTATTAATGACAAGAGAAATCTTTAAAATATGGAAAAGAATAAATGCAATAATAATGAAATAAATGGATAGTAATAATGAGAGAACACATGACATTTTTACATTTTTTCTTAATTTTTGATAGAAAAGGTACTTGGTACTTATAACCAAGTTTATTGAAATGCAATAATAATGAAATAAATGGATAGTAATAATGAGAGAACACATGACATTTTTACATTTTTTTTCTTAATTTTTGATATAAAAGACACTAGGTACTTATAACCAAGTTTATTGATTATGTAATTAATTTCAAATATTGAAATACGTGAAGGCAACAATAAGACTTGAAATATATTGGCGGCTGGGGGAAACCCTAGTCACATGCGCACACTATTCACAACTCTCTTTCGGCGTGGTCTCCCTCAACCAGATGTTGTGGTTTTCTCCCGATGGCCTCTCTTCCGATGTGATCTCTTTCCCATGCCTTACACTTCTGCCTGCTCCCGGCTGGTTTCACCTGGCTCCTCGCGCAATAGACTGTCTCTCGGTGGACTGGGGTTTTAATATTTTCTCTCTGTCTCGTCTCAGGCTCGGATGGCGGCTAGTCCCATCTCCTTGTGTGGTTGGGGCCTAATCTATTTTGACACTCGAACCCCCTACGTGTTTGGTCGTTTCGTGGAGGCTTGCTCTAGGTGCGGATCTGGATTTGTTTTCGTGTTGCAGTCCAATATTTTGGGTGCTCTTGCGAGGGTGATGCCTGGGTTTTTCTCAGATCTGTTTCTCCTTGAGAGATCCATGCTTTATATGCTCCTTTCTTTTGTTAATCCCTCTGGTTTCTTCGGCTTGTTCAGGGTTTGATGTAAGCTCAAATCTGGCTCCCTTTGGTGGTTGTTGATGTTTTTCTTTTTGGCGGGGGTAGTGCCAGAACTTTGAGGTCTTATCCTTGGGTGTGCGGTGCGGCATCATCACTTTTAGGTCCTTGGATTGGGCGTGCATTTCTGGGTTTATTTGCTGCTGGATGGGGTCTTCATTGACGTGGTCGCCTTCTGCTTATGCTATGGTGAATCCTTCCTCTCTGACCTGTTCCTTTCGATCTCCAGAGTTTGTTTGGATTTTATGTTTTGGAGTATTCTTCTTTGACAAGATATCTTGTACCGAGTTTTCAGCCTTTAAGGGGTTTCTATCAACTCTTGTAGTTCTTCTTTTTGGCTGTCCAACCAGTTACTTTGTCCCTTTGGGATTTTTTACCTAGTGTTGGGTGGTGTTGTTAGCACCTACATAATGTAATTTGGTTCTCTTTGGATGTATAGAATTACGTTTTTTCCAAGGAAAAAAAAAAGACTTGAAATATATTAACCAATTAGGAATGAGAAAAAACAAATATTTTTATTATATCGAAAAATATATATTTGTTTTCTTAAGTTAAACATTACACTTCACACACAAATTCAAAATATAAGGCAAGTTAATGTCAAATCAATAGAAAACTCATTGCTATAATCCTTTGATAGAAACTAATAATAAACAATTTACATAAATTAAAATACATATAAACTAAGTTGTGTGTTTTGAAGGTTTAGAGAGACATGGTTGTACTCAACATAATATTTAAACATTAAAGTTGTGTGTTTTGAAGGTTTAGAGAAATATGGTTGTACTCAACATAATATTTAAGCATTGAAATTATGTGTTTGGAAGGTTTAGAAAGAGACATGGTTTTACTCAACACAATATTTAAACATATTAACATACACATAAATTGAGTTATTGCAATATTTAAACATTGAAGTTGTGTATTTTGAAGGTTCAGAGAGATATGGTTGTAGTCAACATAATATTTAAACATCGAAGTTGTGTATTTTGAAGGTTTTAGAGAGAGACATGGTTGTTGCAGTCAATATAATATTTAAAAATTGAAGTTGTGTATTTTGAAGGTTTTAGAGAAAGCCCTGGTTGTTGCACTCAATATAATATTTAAAAATTGAAGTTGGATGTTTTGAAGGTTTGGAGAGAGACATAGTTGTTGAGAAAAGTTTAATGTTTTTTTTTATAAAAAATTTCAATTTTTAAATAATTTTTTTTTAATATTTATAATTTATTAAAATATTGAGTAATTTTATTTATCAAAAAATTTAAAAAAATATAATTTTAAGATATAAAATTAATAAAAATTGATAAAAAATTATGTGGAAAATATTTTATATATCTTTTTTATTTCATTGTTATTGTTGTTATGTGGAATTACTTACATATCAATAAATATAATAAAAGTGTAATATCTCATATTAAGAATCAATATAATAAGTATAATTAATAAAATTTTCATTAAATTTGAAGTTAATGAAAATTTTAAAATAGTAATTAGTTAGCAAGTGTTGTTGTTAACAAGGACTTAATTAAAAGATACAAAAGTGAGTATTGTTGTTAACGATGACTTAATTAAAAGATTAAAAAAAAAGTGAACTATCAAGGTTCAAATTTTGAGAAACATGTTTTATTTTCTGTGGATGTCTCACCCATACAAATGAGTTGCAAATGAGTTGTTTTGAGTAGTTTGGCTCCAGTGCAAATTCTTATGGCTTCTATGAAATAAATACCCCACATGCAATAGATACACTTACAACTGAGAAATGAGTTGTTTTGAGTAATTTGGCTCAAGTGCAAATCCTTATGGCTTCTATGAAATAAATACCCCACATACATTAGATACACTTACCACTAATAAATGAGTTGTTTTGAGTAGTTTGGCTCAAGTGCAAATCTTTATGGTTTCTATGAAATAAATACCCCACATGCAATAAATACACTTACAATCGAGATAGATCTTTTTGAATGTTATAAACTTGCAACGATATCAAGAAGCACCATGTTAAAAAACAAAGTGAACTAGTCTTAATAAGTATTTATGTATTGTTAATATTTTTAAAACACGGTATTTAAAAGAGAAAAAAATAATATATAAATATATCAATTAAAAAATAATAATAATTAAAATTATTCACAAAATTATATTTATTTTATTTTTATTTTTATTAATTATTTATATAAAATTGTAAAAAAATTGAAATACAAATTTCAATGTTTTTTAACCTATATACACCATTTAATAAATATTCGACTTTGAATCTCACATTTTTTATCACTTTCAAAGTGTAGTAGATATAAAGTTGACTTTATAATGTTTAAATATAATAAGTAAGAAAAATAATATGCAATGTTTCAATCCTGTGAGTTAGATCAAGTGGTTGAGATTTTTGAGTCTCATGTAAGAGGTCTTAAGTTCAATCTCATGGGTTGGTTACTTATAATCAAGTTTAGTTTAAACAATTAAATCGAAAAATGTTATCCTCTTCACCCAAGTTCAATTTCCACCAATAACATATTTAAATTCTTAATAAATATAATTAAAAAAATCCTTACTAACTTAGCTACGTAAAAAAGAGCCTTTGCAAAGTGATGGTCTCAACTTTTGGTGGAAAAACATGGAATGGAACTCTCTTTTTCAATCATGGTGAATGATTTGTACATGAATTTTGCAAATCTCCTTTTCCATGATGGTGAATGATTTCTACATGAATTGTGCAAATCTCCTTTTCCATGATGGTGAATGATTTATACAAGAAATGATTTTTCCATGGAAGGAATATATTGCAATTGGGATTATTGTTTTGATTTTTTTTTCCAACGGGAAAATTTATCGATTATATTAATGAATATAATGTGTTCTCTAGTCAAGAGATGTTACAAAGCACAACTAAGATGACATAACTGTCAATGAATCTTTCGCCAATAGTGATCTCTTGACCAACATATGGAGAAAGTTCATAAAAGAAAAGAGAAATAAAACCAAGTTACATAGTAAGAGCTGCTATAACTTGYAGTAAAAAATCTTCAAAGAAAGTCGAAGATCAGTAATAGTCTATAATGACACAAAAAACATGAGAAAACAATGAGGAGAAGATAGGCAGAGCTTAATATAGAAATATGAAGTGGGAGGGGACCTCATGGCCATCTATCCAWAGGTTGTAAGTAATAATGCCCTCTTTTTTCTGTAGCATTGTCTTGGATAGTTGATCTACAAAATTATTGTGCTCACAGTAGATGTGTTTGAAGCTGAGATTTTTAAAAGAGGGTAGACATAATTTGGCTCTATCCTTCCAAGCCAAAAGTGAGATGGCTTGTAGATCACCCATGTTGTTCAACCACTCAATAATAGTTCTGGAGCCTCCAAGCATCCGAAGAGCTTCAATGTGAAATCTGGAAGCCAAATATAGAGTGGCCCAGGCGCCCAATAGTTCAGCTCTGGTGTTGTACCCGAGCCATAATTAAAAGTCCATCGATAGGATGTGTTGTTTGAAATTTTGATCAATCGACCAACACCACTATGTGTTCCATCTGATAATGTTGCTCCATCGAACCATCCAGTTGAAATATCCTCAAGATCGGGTATCCTCTTTGTGTTCTTTAATCTTAGCTTACAAGGGTGAATGCCATTCCAACTTTTAAATAAACCAAGTGTTTTGTGTGTTGTTGTGCTTATGGATGGGGTCTCATTTGTGAAGATTTTTTTATTTTTGATCAGCCAAATGGACCAACATACCAGAGGTGGAAGATGTTTAAAAATGTGTTCCCTATGTGTCCATTGATCAAAGCAAACATAGATAGATGGTCCGTACCAAGTATAATTAAGTTCAAGCACCAAAGTGATTTTTTCCCAAACCAATCTGGAAAAAGGACACTTGATGAACAAGCGGTCTATAGTCTCAGCATCATTGAAGCAAAGATGGCAAATGTTTGGTCATGTCCATCCTTTTCTTTGAAGTATATCCCAGGTGTTCAGCTTATATTCGGTCATGAGCCATATGAAACGTTTAATTTTGGAAGGAAGATGCCAACGCCAAAATTGTTTTCTCCATCCTTTTATATTTGTTGGCCAGAGCGAGTGAGTAATCTTTGTGTAGACATTATGCATAGTAAGATTGCCCGAATGGTCTCCCCGGACCACTGTAGGTGATCATCCATATCAATTAAGTGTATACCAAAAAGTGTTAAAGCCGAGCAGAAAGAGTTCCAGGTTGGAGTAAGCTCAACGCTGAGTTTGAGCTATGTACTAGAGATCCACCTGTCAGGAAGTGAAGCCGATAAGGATCGATCTCAGATCTGGTATAGATACCAAATGTTTCTAAAGTGTAGATGCGCTAGAAGCTGTGGAGCAAGTAAAGAGGCATCTGCCAACCCAACAATTCGGTTGCGACCAAGTGTGATGGAGTGGCCCGACCCCGGCTGCCAATAAATCCCACGCAATAACTAGTCTTTTGATTTTAGAATACGCCCTGGAGGTAGCCGTATTAGTTTGAAGCCAACTGATAACTGTGAATTGCGAAAGGTATTTGTCTTTAATGATGGAATGCCAAATGCCCAGAGAAGTCAGCACTCGCCAGAGAGAGTTGGCTGCAAGCGCTTGGTTGAAATGAAATAAATTGCGGATCCCCCATTCGCCTTTTTGTTTGGGTTTTGCCAAGGATTCCCAATTGCATAGGTGTTTTCGAGAGCGGTTTGAGTAACTCGACTAGACGAAATTATAAGTCAAGCGACAGAGTTTTGTAATTACCATAGCAGGAATGGCTGCAAGATCCATTCAATACATTGAATGTCCTTCTAGAACAACTTTGATGAGAGTGAACTGGCCACCAAGGGAGAGCCACCTCGTGCACTAGTGGCCAGTGTTTTTTTCAACTTTTGCAATCAGCCAAATCCAATCTGCCAGCTTATAGGAGTCTGCCTTTAAAAAATACCCCAGATACTCGAGTCTGGTGGAAAGATGAGTGAAGTTATGAGGGAAGATACCTTTAAACTGTTCCAGAGTATGCTGTTGTAGATTTGCAAAGTGAAATGTCGATTTTTCCCAATTGATCGACAATATTGTGGCACAACATAAAATATTTATATCATTGTAGTAGGTCTTTGATGTCTTGCAATTTAATAATTCATTTTCATATATTAAATATGATTCATCATATATGTGACCATTAGATTTGATAATTCATTTTCATATATTAAATATGCTTCATTCTTGAGATTTAATAATTCATTTTCATATATTAAATACGATTCATCATATGTGTTACTAAGTTTGATAATTCATTTTCATATATTAAATATGCTTCATCATATATATTACATTAAATTTGAGTATTCATTTATTTTCATATATTAAATATGCTTCATCATATATGTTACATTAAATTTGAGTATTCATTTCGCTTAAAAATATATTATTGTTTTCATTTTAAAAATGATAATTTAATTTTTAATAATTAAAATAAAAATATATTTCATTTATATTTTATTTAGATTCGTAACATATGTGAGTTAAATGACCCATTTAGGTTGATATTTTTATTTATGAATGAACATTCTTTTAAAGACATCCAGGTTGATATTTCTAATTATGTTTATGTTTGTGAATTTTACACAAATAATATATATTATTTGTGGGTCGAAATTTCTAATTATGTTTATGTTTGTGAATTTTACACAAATAATATATATTATTTGTGTGTTACGTTGACAATATACTTTTGGAGTCCACGATTAAGATTTGGATGAAGGAAGTATATGACACATGGGTGGCATTACCATAATACATGTAATGTAAATACTACCTTTTGTGTTATATTTTTAAATAAAAAATATGGGTGGTATTACCATAACATTTGTAATGTAAATACTACCTTTTGTGTTATATTTTTAAACAAGGGTTGTATGGCAACACAGTTCTTGTTGAGTTAGTCGGGAAATACATGTTGAACAATGGAACTTTTTTCAAGAAAAAATTATCTCAAATTTATATAGAGTATAAATTCTTTTACAATAAGCAGATGCGAGATCTGTGCGAGGGCAAAGGTAATAGTCCATTAGCATGGAGAAGATAGGGAGGAAACAAAAGTGTTTCATAGAATCTAGTCAAGACAATGAAGGTAACATGTAAGGAGGCAGGAAGAGAAATTAGCTAATACTTGCAAAATTATGTAGGAGCATCGCCAACTCATCAAGCGAGCCAGCGCGGAAGCGGAAGACTGCTGGATAGGCCAGCACAAATTTTGAAATTGCCTTGGAAGTTGTTGCGCGATCTTAAATGAAGTCATTTAAGAAGAGGTGCGCTTGTATATTGTAATCGGGACCTTGAGCCTTTAGCTCTCGTCCTTAGTAGGTAGAGGCATTTAAAGATAGTTAATGTAAAGTAGATAGAATTTAATTCTAGACTAGACAGTTATAGAGAACAAGAGGGAAACGGGATATAGACACCCTCATTGTGCATTGTAATATTATTCTGAGCATTGGAGCATAGAAGACGTAGAGATTTGTGTAAGAACACCCATGTACAGATATTTGAATTAATAGAAGAAAGCTTTAATTCAAATTCATGGTTTTGTGTCTGTTCTCTATATATTGATGTTGATATGTTCAAGAATGTTTGCTTCCTGTTTACATTTGTTGTATATGTTTTGTAAGTGATTTCATGGTTGAGTTAAGTCTGAGAGGAAGTAGGAATGAGTCTCAATTGTTTCTCTATCTGAGCTAGAGTTCCTGCAAGGAGTGCAGTTGAAGTGTCTGCAAGGAGTGCGTTAACAGAAAGCTCAGATAGTTTAGCTTTTGTTCTCATTCACCCAGAAGGTGCAGTTGGGTACAGGAGTCGTGCAAGAAGTGCACAGGCCGGGAAAAAGTCTCAGGGTTGCGAACCTGAGTGAAAAATCGAAGGACTGTTGCTGCAGGTGTGCGCAGAGTCGAAGACTTCAACACTTAGACGTGGTTGGAGGTTTGCCGCAAGGAGTGCGTGCAAGAGTGTTTCTGAGAAGACTTAAAGTCGTGGGGGAAAAGCTCAGGAAGGATAGAGCCTTCGAATTGGTTGAAGGAGAAGTGCCGAAAAAATTACATCAGGATTCGCGAAATCGTGAACCCCGAAGTCCCGATAGAGGTGACAGGGCGTTGAAAGGTCAACTCGCACGTGTGTTGGTTAATCGGCATATCGGGTATCGGGAGTCGGGGAAATGAAGTGTTCGACATCGCGAGGGGCGAAATCGCGATAGAGCAAGTCCCGATAGGGGAAGGGAAAGGTCAGCATTGACTCATATCGGTGTTCGGGGATTCGTAGAACCAACACTCGACCACTGACCTTTGAATTCGCGAAGTCGCGAGTTCCGATCTCTCGACGAGCAAAGAGAGGGGGATCCCATGAGAGTTCTGTGGGTGCAGATTTCCCGATAGTGAAATAGAATAGCCTTAGAGTTCTTCGGGTCGTAAAGAAGAAGAAGATCCTGTGAGCTGACGTGGACCTTCCGACCTGCGGGTTGCGAGGAAGGGCGTTGGCATCAGAGTGGTATCAGAGTGCAGAAAGGTTCTTTGCTTTCTGTAGCAGAGAAGAAGAAAATTCACCATGCCGCCAAGGAGAGACAGACAGTCACCTGATCCAGAGGATAGGTAAGTGCAGCGAAGAAGAGGCAGGCAGATGACAAATCCAGTCATGGAGAGACAGATGTGTGATCTCCGAGCCAGACTCGAAGACATGGAGACAGCGCAAAGACGCACAGCCAGTGCAGGGGATCTGAGTGATTCCGAGAGCGAAGTTGAGGCTGAACGTGAAGAAGAAGTTGCAGCCGAAGATGCATCAAATGAGCATTTGATCAGAGCTATTGCAAGGATGGGTGCAAGAGCAAAGATGGACATTCTAGTTTACGAGGGAAACTTGGATGCAGAGGAGCTTCTAGACTGGATTAGAGCTCTAGACACATACTT
>SNQJ01S0015576.1:67660-80815 GCA_010110895.2 Picea sitchensis | reverse complement strand
TCTTTCTCACATAATTAGATTACTTCTTGTTTGGTTTAGGCAAATAATGACAGCGGGCTCTAATAAAGACAAGCAAACAACATGCGCCCTTCTTTTCTGGTCAAACTGTCAAATCTATTAATTGTAATCAATTTTATACATTGAATGACGTGAAGCCTGCAATAACACTTCAAAGATATTAGCCAATTAAATTTTAGAAAAATATATATTTATTTTATTAAAAAAAATACAAATATTAATTTCCTATGTTACACATTGGATATAGCACATAAATCTAAAGTCAACAATAAACTAATACAAAGTCAAAGGCAAACTCATTGCTATAGTCCCAGGCCTTTGAAAACATTGTGGTGTCAGAATTACTTGTATTTATGAGTTTGTCACAATGCAATTGTCATTCTTTTCAATTGAATACGAGATTATTTAATCAAGCCATTAATGACTTTAATCTATATAAATTAGATTTAGGTAGTCATGAGAATTTTTAAATAACAAATCATGCAAAAGGTTAAACTTAACAAGTTAGCAACCTTTAGTGCATTGGCGCCAAATAAACCCACACCCTCAACCATAAGGAAGGAGACAATATGACTCTCTCAAGATGCCTCTCTCGGTTGGTTGACAAGAGGGCTCTATCCTCACCTCTTTATTTGAATTTCCAAACAACACTAAACCCTAATAAGTCTCAAAAGAAGTCAAAGTACATGCACTATGAGATTTCCATGTGTGTTCCCTGAAGGATTGAGCGACTTCAAATGCATATGAACCCTTAATTGAGTTAGGCAAGATTGTTGATGAGGATAACCTAGATATTGTTGCCACTCTTTCCTATTGAAGGTAGTGCCAGAGACCTCACTAACCCTCGTAGAAAAATAATGATCTATAAGATTTAATCCCAACTTCAAGGTCTTGATATTTATGTCTATGGAAGTTAAAATTTTTGGGGTTTTATTAAAGAGTGCAATGAATTATTTTGGTCCAATGTCGTCACTTTCACATCCATCCATGCATGATGAGGGCAAAGTAGAGTTGTAACCCTTATGCATGTTAGATTGCCTCTTTTATCATGGATTAGAGAAGCAATTCCTCTCGTTGGTTAGCATACATCATGCTATATTTAAACCAACAAATGTTGAGATTATGTCTTTGATGATGATTTTGAAGAAATAAACCTTTTTTGAAATGGGTGACAAATAAACTCCTTCAAGCTTGTTGAAACTTTAATGTCTTGGATGTTCAAGAAGACATTTTGTACTAATCAAATTGATTTGGGAGGTCATACTCTAAGGCCATCAACATTTAATTTTTTTTTTTGTTTTCGTTTTAGGAATTTTTTTTGTTTTTGCCTTGGGAGGTCATACTCTTAGTCATCAACATTTTTTTTTGTTTTTTTTTGTTTATTGGAGAGCTAATCAAATTCAATGCTTAAGTGTTATTTTTTCTTAAATGTTTTTCATTTAAAAAATAAAAATTATGTAAACTATATCATATAGGTTTAAATTTTTTTTTTCTAAACCTAAAGATGATTATGGCTTGATTATTTAGTAGGAAGACGTAATTGCTTACACCACCACTTTTCTAAGGTGTTATGGGTAACATATCACCTCATTCAAATAGAAATGCCACAAAGCTATCAAGAATGACCTTTAATAGGTCAATCGAGTGTTTCAAATATCCTTTTTGACGAAAACATATAAGATATATTTACAAAGATTCAACACATTATGCAAGTTGATGAATGTCGTTACACACATACTACTTAATTAACAACATGAATCCACTGGCTTTAAACTATGGTTTTTTTCAATAGAGGATGTTTTAAAATCCTTTACCTCTAAGGAAGCTTTTGACACATATCTTCCCTAAATACTCATAATGAGAGTCTCACTAGGAAAGGGGAAATAAATGGTGAGTTTGTCTCCTATAGAATGTTGTTCCAATTGCAAGGAATCATAGAAGAATGAAAGGTATCCATACAAATTTGTATCAACATGGTCCAATATCACCTTTCCAAGGCTTGAAGAAGGATGTCCAAACAATTTTGACTTTGAATGGCTTAGTAACTAGTCTAATGGAGATGGTAGAGTTTAAGTAGATTAGATGCTTAAACAAGGATGTGCAAGCAATCTTGACTTTGGATGACCTAACACCTAGTACAATGGAGATGGTTGAGTTTAACTCAATTGGATTATATGGATTTTTGTGGTAGGCCACCAACATAAATTCCATGTTACTAGTTGATCACTTTGTTTGCAACACTGTCGTTTCTTTAAGATACCCTTTTAGGGTTTTGCAAAGATGTGGACCCCTTATGTAACATCCTTGTTTTCAAACCCCAAACTGGTGATATGTATTGTAAATGTAGTATGTGGTCGAGAGACAAACGATGTATATTGTAAATGTGATGTATGGCCGAGAGCCAATATGTAAACGATGTAAATTGAAATATAATGAATGAAATGTATCGCCAGCTGCATACGGACACATATGAAGATTGGGGGCTAAGTATCCATAAGAGAGGGTAGGGGTCCAAGGGGGAGAGTTACCCATATCTATTAAACCAAAACCCATTTCCTATTTTTCTCTAAATTATCATTGCTGTGAACCTTCCATTAGTTGTTGAGTGTTCTAGAGCCCAATCATTGAATTCATGTAAGAGGGTTGGTGTGAGAGTCACTTCCCACAGTTATTGAGAGCATGGGGGATTAGTACAATCAGCTTGGGGAAGAGTGCAAGTTAAGCAAGCAAGAAAAAGAGAGGAAATTCATATGGGGAGGAGACCAAAATTATGCATTCATATTTTTTGCATAGAGACTTGTTTTTACATGGAATTTTCTGGCCAGCAATGGAATTCTGAGTGTGAGAGCTTGTAGGCAGTTGTTTTGGACATGTTTGGTTGTTGTTTGGAGCTGTAATTTTATGGAGAAAGAGGTTGTGTGCCTGGGAGCAACGAGCTGTTCGAAATTTGTCCAATAATCATGTGTTTTGCCTGCTGGGCGAATTTGTGTTGCAGCTTTGAAATTCCTGAAGTCCTGACAAGAATAATTCATGTCTAACCTGTGCTGGAAGCCCTAGAGGGGAGTGGAAAGGCTTGAGAGACTATGAGCAGTGAAGGGGGATTCCATCCCCTAGTTTGTGCAGGTTGAGGGGAAGAGTGATGGTAGACTGGAATTAGTTGTGAGTTTGACTGTTTAGAGGGGGACATTAGCCAACCTTGGGGACCACCCTCTCTTGTGGATTCTTAGCCCCAACTTTGGGGTGTCTTGTTGTTGAGAACTGGAGCAACAAGGCTATAGTTGGGAGGAACGCTCGTCCTCTGCAACGGGTTGCGTAATTCATTAAGATAAGTGTTTTTATGTCTTGTTTATTCATGTTAATTGTTGATACAATTGTTGTGCAATTACTCTAAGTTATATTTGGTTATTATTGCTTGTTGTGAGCAAAATGATGCACTTAAATCCCTGTTTATGTGGTTGAATGTTGTTGTATGTTAATTAGTTGTTCTATGCACAACTAAGCAGTTATATTTATGTTTTTGAGAAGCATAGACAGTTACATGTGAATGAATGTCATGCTAAGTATTATTTCCGCATATAGATTTAGTAACATAATTTTTTAATGGGTCATTTAGTAGTGACATGACCCAACTGGGGGTTGGTTGGATATGTTACACCTTAGTCCATCTTTTTGTTTTTTTCCAAGGTAAACTTTGTAGGGAAACCCCTGAGCACTTCCATGCATTTTGTGAATGGTACCTAGTGTAAACCCACCAACTTTGATTGTGAAGCCTAACCTCATAAAAACATCAAGTAGGGTAGCCAACTCAAAGAATCAACCCCAAAACTTTTGGCATGAAACTGAACCACTAAAAATACTCCACTAAACTAATCAATCTTTTTATTACCTCTAAATGGTTTTAAATCAGTTATTCAAACCCACGTTAGAAGTGACACTCAACATGTTTCTAAAGCCTGTATTTAATTGGATAAAATTTTCAACACAAACTTTGTTTTTCACTTAATATTTCACTTTATTTTTTACTTGGTATTTTACAATTGATATTTACGCAATTATTTTAGTTCAATCAATATGAGAACTATCCCCTCAATGACTAGCAAGACTCATGGAGATCATCCACATATTCGCAATGGGCCTAAAACTTTCCATGTAAATTTCATTTTGTGGGAAATTAGGTCAAATAACTATCATCTATATTACAATATATCTCTCACTTTGCATTCAAAGTGCTATCACCTATATTATAGTTGCAGCTCTCACAATGCAYAATTAAGGCTAAGAATCTATTAGGTATTACGATGGAATATTTAAACATTTTAGTTGTTTMTTTTGTAACTATAGAGAAAKGTATGGTCGGAAGAGGTCAATGYTTCTCTTTGAAGCTACAGTGTTGCGTGTTCAKTCACATGTGTGAGAGATGCTTGCGTGCCTTTTTCTCAAAGGTTAATTAAACTATTAATCATAATGTTAGAATGTGTATGGAGACTACTAAACATATATATGCCACGTGATTTCACCTTACCATTGTGAATATACCTTTTTAAGGTATTGTTACTTTTAATTATTTTAGACCTTGTTATATAATATTATATATTATTCTATTTTAAAAGTAAATATTATATAAAAAAATATATGTATTAAATGAATACTTACCCAAGTTTTGAAGTAAGGTATTGAATTAAGATTTTAAACCGTTTTTCCCTTTTTATTGATTAATTATAATTTGATAGTTTAGATATTGTAAGTCACCTATGACTACTACCTAAGATCTAGTAGATGTTGAAGCTTGCTTTGATATTGCCCACCAAACCTAACTTATTATTAGTTGTGGGTGTGTTTTTCCTAGGGTTGGTCTACAAGTTAGTTCAAACCATAATAATATTAGGTTTACAAGCTTTAGTCCAAGGATCATCACTTGTTTTAGATTTAATAAGGTGGCCATGTCTGGTTGAGCGTATTATGAACTTTTCTCATTGTAAAAAAAAGAAAAGAAGAAGAAGAAAAATGAGTGCTTACATGTGTAAGTAATTGACACCATTTTTAATTTGGGTAAATTAGCTTAGGTGGTTCAAATGAGAAGTTGTTATCATCCCCATCAAGGTTCAAATCTTGCTAATGACATGTTTGCTCCTTGGGACTAATCAGAGTTGGCAATGTACTAAGAATCTCACTCCATCTTAAGTGCTCAAGGGTGAGACAAGATGTTTCTAAACATTTAAACATGGTCAACTAGCTTGAATAGTTGAGTGCCTTGAGCTTTATATGAGAAGTTTTAAGGTTAATCCCTTAGATTGATTACCTATATCAATTTAGCGATACCACATTTATCTCTTTAATTCTCTGCTAAAACTTACATAGTCATCTACAGATCCATGCTACGCACCTAAAATTTGTCTACTGAATCTTTCTTCTTCAAATAAGTCTTCTTAAAATAAAATATTTACCAATCATTTTACAAAAGATAACTATCACTCCTCATTGTTATAAATGGTCATTAGCGAAAAATGAGAGAAAGCTAATTTCAACTTTCAAAATGACTTGTGGCCCAGGAGTCTCAAAAGAAGGCCAAAGTTCACACCCTATGAGATTTCTACGTTCCTTCCCTAAAGGACCTAGTGACTTCAAATGCATTTGAACACTTAGTCAAGTTGAGAAAGAATGTTAATGACATTAACATAGATATCTTTCCCACTCTTCTTGATGAAGGTAATGCCATGGAATTTCAAGGGCCTCACTATCCCTTGCATTAAAATATTGATCAACAAGATTCGATCCCAAATTTAGAGTCTTAATATTTTATGTAAGTGGGAAGTCAAAATTTTGGCTTTGTTTTAAAGTATGTATTGAATTATATTTGGTCGAATGTTGTCACATTCACATTTATGCACGATGAGGGAAAAGGTGGAGTTATGACCCTTATGTCACCTTAGATTACATCTTCTATCATGGATTAGAGAAGCAACCCCTCTCATAGGTTGGTGTAGGTCATGTTAGATTTGGACATAAAAAAGTTGATACTAGTCAATATTGTTGCATCTAATGATTTTGAGGATAGAGACATTTTTTAGGAGATGGATGAAAAATGATTATCCTTAAGCCCATCTGAAAGTCTATGGAAACTTTGACAAGGTGGATGTTCAAGAAGATAAAGAAGGTTTTTTACTAGTTAGAACACCTCATGGAAAGAAAACAACCTAGAATTCCCTCAAGACTAGTAGATTTAGGTTGTATGACTGGGTAACAAATTTAAAAGAATATAATCGAATGAATCATGGTTTACATGGTCCAAGTTTCAAAAGGGATACAAAAGGACACTTAAGATATTGACCAAGCCATGCTTTATTAACTAATGCATACTTTCTTTTTTTATTGCAATGGAGTTAGGCATGTTTGAGTCCTTTGGGAGGCCACACTCTCAGACCATCAATGTTTAATTTTTTGTCTCTTAGGGAACTATTGAAATTCAAATGCATAAGGCCCACTTTCTCCTACATGCTTCCCATCTAAAAAAAATGAGAGCTACCTAAACTACATCATATAAGTTCAAAATATTTTGCCCAAACCCACCAAAAGTTAAGGATGGCTTGATTATTTTGTGGGAATATGGCATTGCTTGCACTACTACTTTCCCAAGGGGCTATGGGTGGTACATCACCTCAAACAAGTTGAAATGTCACATATATTTTAAGCATGATCTTGAACATGTTAATCCAAGTGCTTCATATAACCCTTTTGATGAAAATACTCAAGTTAAGTATGCCATGACTCAACACCTTATGCAAGTTAATGAAGCTTGTCATGCTCGAGGTGCTAAATTAACAACATGAATCCATTGGCTTTGAACTAGGGATTTACCCAATGAAGAAGTTTTTTTAATCCTTTACCTCCAAAGAAGCTTTTAATAAGACTATGTCCGAAATAATTCTAATGATAATCTCATTGAGAAAGCAAAGTTAACTGGAGAATTTGTCTCCCACTATAGAATGATGTTCAAATTGCAAGGTTTCACGTAACACTGCAAGGTAGTTATGAAAATGTGTATCAACATGGTCCTACATCTCCTTTGTGAGGCTTGGAGAAGGATGAGTTAACAACTATTACAATAGAGATGGATTGGGATAAGTCATATCGATTGGATGGATTTTTGCTTAACCTTCTTACACCACTATTATAAGCACCCAATTTTCACAACTTTGTTGTAATGTTTACACGTGGTTGTACAACTCAATACTAAGTTGGTTTATGTAAACATTATGTTACTAATTGATTAGTTTGTTCACAACACTAAAGTTCGGTTAATATACATTCTTTGAGTCATGCAAATAGAAGACTTGACCCCTTAAGCCATCCTTTCGTCGCTTGTAAACAGTGTCAAGCAAACAATTATTCAAACACATATTAGAAGTTTGGTAGAGGTATTTAGTTTAAGTGACACTTAATTCTCATTTACACCATCAAGGTTTACTGATCTAATCAACCTTATAATATCCACGAATGTGGTTTTTAGTTAACTCTTCATAATGACATAAGATGGATGACACTCAACAACTTTCAAGAACATGAATTTATCTTGGAAGTTTTTCCCTAAACAATAATTTTCCTTAAATATTTCACCATTGACATTTGCATAATCCTTTTAATCTAATGATACCACAACTATCTCTCAATGCCCTTATTAGACTCATTGGGTCATCTACAAACCCTAGTATGAGACTACAATTTGCCTACTAAATTTTATTCCTCACAAAATTATTCAAAGTCTCATCTCTTGAGTTACAGTTACATCTCCACACAGCAAAATCAAGAGAGCATCTATTATTATGGATTTTCATCAATGAATAATAAATATCACTCATTTTTATTGTTGGTTAAGATTAAAATTGACATATAGATACTTTGAATTTATAATATTTTTAAAAAGAATTCTTTTAGCATATGGAAATTTTCCCTTGTCCATGGTAGTGAATGATTCTCATAATGTAATCTTGCTTAATGAGATAAACCATTTCAAATTAAATATAACCTTGTAGAAGATAATAATTTATAAGATTTTTTTAAATATAAACAAGGTTGCATGGCAACATATATTTGCCTCTATGCACTCAAATATTTAGTCATAGCCACCTACTTGGTATAAAGGACTTGTTGGCAACAAATCCATAACCCATTGTCCAAGTTAATTGCCCTTTTCCAATGTGACATCGATTCATTGGGTCTCTACATGCCAAAAGGATAGGCTTTGTGCACAAAACCACCATTTCCATGATGCCCTAAACCATTAGAAGACTTGTAGCCACCTCATGTCTCTCATATACAAGTATATATATTAAATTAATGACAACAATATGAAATTTTGGATTTTGTATATACATTTTAGAATGCAATTTGACAAATTACATTATGGTTAGTAAATAATGAATCGAATTAATATAGTGAAACTGTACAAAATGTGTCCCGTTTAAGTTTAAATAGCAAAACTAACTTACTCTATAGTTTATGGTCTAATTCCACTACACAAAAAAATTAATTTCTTAAATGTTGAGTATGAAAATTAATTTACTCTATAGTTTTATGTATAATTATATTCATAGAGAAACTTTACTCTTTTAAATTTGGGTAAAAATTAACTTTACTCTTTTAAATTTGGGTTTAAATTTTTTAAATGAAAGTAGTCAAGTAACTTATTAGTCCCTGCCATGGGACTATAGCAATGAGTTTGCTTTTGATGTGACATGGATGTGACATTAATTTTCCTTTTACCATAAATTTGTGTATGCAATGTAATGTTTAACATAGGAAACCAAATATATATTTTTGGATATAATAAAAATATTTGTGTTTCTCATTTCTAATTGGTTGATAAAAATGAAGTGTTATTGCTTCCTTTAAGTCTTTCAATATGTAAAATTAATTACATAATCAATGAATTTCACCAATCAACACATCTAAATATAAAAAGTTGTACTATGTATTTATTAGTATGCATTATTATATTTATTATCTAATATATTATTTATTATTATATTTATAATATATTTATTATATTTATGAATATTATAGTTCCATTAAGCTTATGGTTCATTATACATTTTGAATAACAAATAACCCTCAATTATTATCTTTTGATACCAAATATTCATTACTTGTGCATTTAGTTATATTAAGTTTCATTGTTCAACATGTATTTCCTAACTAACTTGGCAGGGACTGCGTTGCCATGCAACCCTTGTTATTATACTTATTAGAGAGTATAATATTGAGTTTTTATTTGACTTTTTATTATTTTTGCTTTGAATTTAAAATTTTGACTAAAATATAATGTTTAACATAAGAATTAAAAAAAATTGATATAATGAAAAATTATGATTAGAAATAAAAACATTTGATATAATAAAAAATCATTATTGGTTTGAAAATTTGAGACATTGATATAATGAAAAATTATGATTAGAAATAAAAACATTTGATATAATAAAAAATCATTATTGGTTTAAAAATTTGATGTCTCATTGTAAACTTCACTTAGATTTAGGTTTACAGTTAATGAAAAAATTAATATTATGTACTCGAGCTATATCTTGTACTTACATATGTTGTTGATTGCCCTTTGATGCGAAGAGTTTCCTTCCACAGTCCTCTCATTTCCGTCTTCTCATTTAATTCAACATTTAACTTTCAAAGTGATATTTGACATCCTCCCATGAGCAATGATCAAGATCATTTCTTATTTGTTAAGCATATCTAACTTTATTCTGAAATTGGAATATCTTTATTTTTATTTTTTTTAAATGAACAATATATCTGGTTAATAAAAATAATTATTCTAAAATATAAAAAATTGTTAGAATGTCCACTTTATGGTAAACATTAATGTCTATCCAAACTTTATAATAAATAAATTCATTGTTAGTTTTAAAGGGTTGATCAAATAAGGAGTTGTAGCTGTTCTACGGAATGGTTTTGTTTTGTCGGAATTTGGTCACGAATCACTGTTTTTTGTTGTATCCATTTTTGAATGCAGAAATGGATTCAGCATGTTGAAAAACTTCTAGGGAACTCCGATTTTACATAAATAATCACTTAAATCTAGGAATCCAACAATTCTTGAGATTTTCGGGCAAATATTCCCATAAAAAATCTTCATTTCGTAGAATCGTTAACCTACAACATCAAAAAATGGAATTTGAGGCATACAAAGTGTCTTTTTATTGTTGAATATCATCAATGCTAGGTGTATCTTTAATGTTGAATATTATCAATACAACAGAGACAATAAATTTTAAATTGAATAGTTAATGCTAGATTTAAATAGTTTAATTAAAGTTGATAGTTGAGAGATTTAAATAATTTAATTGGAGCTGATAGTTGTTCTTTAGAGTAATAAAGAATTAAATTTCAATTTTTTTATTATATTAAAAAATCTATTGATTTATATTAAATTCTAAATTTTAGATTTTATTCCAATTTATCATGTAATAAGTTTGTATTATTTCAATTTTAATTTAGATTTTATTACACCTTAACTTTAATGGAAGGTAAAAGACATCTTGATGTGAAAACGCCTTTTGTTTTAAGCCTGAGAAGGAATGGGCGAGTCCATGAAGACTTCCATTACCTGTTGGAACAGTGTAAGACGAAGAGGGCTGGCTCTCACGGAGTTACCTGGGAAATTACTCTCTAATTAATATCATTCACGTAATGAAAATGGCATTGAAATCAAGACATTTGCCGCAACCTTGCAATAAGAGGTTGAATTCAATAGCGAATAAGAGATTAGTTAAATAATTTTAGATAATTAAAAAAATAATGCAAAATCTATTTGTAATGTAGAAATTGTTGGCAAATTTTTGGTGAAAGGTTAAAGTAATACACAGTCAAAGGATGAACCATGGCTATATACATGGCGCTGCAGGTATCATATAATAATGTACTCTATTATTATTATTAGACTAAACGCACAAAGTTAGCATAAGTTTAAATGAATACAAATCTATTTATAGGAATATCAAGATGGAGCATTTAAGTGGGTCATGCGTTTTTATATAATTGATTTTGTACCATCGAAATTCACAATGAAAACATGCTACTTTTGGCTAAGAAGAAAGATTTCTGATAATTGATTTTTAACCCTGAAACATAGCAAAACGAGTTTAGCACAATAAAAATTTCTGTCCATTCAGCCAAGGAGGCCGATGTCATAATAATCACGTCATCTACGAAGAGTAGATGCAGAATTTGAGTCAGTCTGGAAGCTTTGATTCCTGTGAGTTTGCCAGCTGACTGACTTCTTTTTAGCAGGATGCTGAAAAAAAAAGAAAAGGTTTGGAGAGAGGCATGGTCGTTGAGAAAAGGCCAATGCTTTTCTTATAAGAAACTCCAAATATTCCCGATATTAAATAAATGTTCCTCAATACTTATAATTTGGGAAATGTGCAAGATTGAAGTCCTTTTTCTTTTTTTTTGTTAGGAAATTCATCATCCCTTTGAACTGCCGATACGCCCAGTGTCAATAAAAGAAATCTCTTTCTCGCCGATACAGTGGAGGAGATCATCCTTTCAACGTTGATACACCCTGTGTTGGCGGAATCATTTCATCTTCGCCGACACGGTAAAGGGTTCCAACACTTAGTCATTTTTAATTTCTTTGCCTTCCTTTAGACACATCAGAACACAATCCTTCCTCCGACACCAATACATCGAAGCTCCATCTTTCTTTCAGCACTGACATACCAGAGCCTAATCCTTCTTCAGGTGTGGATACAACGCAACTCCATCTTCCTTCCGACGTTGATGTACTGGAATTCAATCTTCATCTTAGCATCCATATAACAAAGCCTTATCAATGGTCGCTCATCGATATATCAACACTCAATCTCCCTCTCTACGATGATATACATCGACATGAAAAATGCTTCTCTTCACCGATATGCATATATGGGTCACACACCCTTCTCACGTGCGAGCAATCCCATCACCACCAAAGGGACCGTTTATTGCGCCAAAAGGCACCCATAAAAGCTATATAACATCATTTTGGCCCCCCTCTTCGCATTATTTTTTGCCAAATCAAAAGCTAATAAGACTCGCACACAAGCTTACACTTTCGCTTATCAAAGTCAAGGACAAAAGGCCCTTGCTCGATGATTTTTTAGCTTTGACCACCATACAATCTCACCATCGGTAAGGACCCAAAACCTATTTGCCTGTCACGCTTTGTCTTTTCTTGATTTACCTTTCTTTATTATGTAGAATGAGAGGGGTACTCTAGGGTTTGTTCCCTTGTCGAGCCATCCATTTATTTGCTTCTCCCTTAAGTCTCTCTTTTTGAAAGAGCATTTGGGCATGTAAAGTTTGAACAATGGAGAGGGAAAGGGAGAGGTAACCGTGATACCACATCTCCTCTCCCTATGACCAGATCTATCACTCGTCTCTTGAATCACCATGGCCACTCACATCTACAATGGAAGTTGGCCTTCTACTGTGTATCCCCACTTGTTTTCCTCTTTCTCTTGCTCCAATTTCGAAATTTAAAAATCCCAAGGCTCAGCCTTCATTACATGAGAAGTACTCTTCCCATTCCTTTCACAACCCCTATTTTGACCTTGGCAAGAGAGCCAGTGGATCGGATTTCGTTTTTGGAACAAGTTGAAGAAACATGGTTTTAACCAGCGCTCGAATAACTTTGATCATGGGACTTGTTTGAAATGCTTCTCATAGTGTATCGTCGGGAATGACATTTCCTCGTTGATATAGCCTGTATTGGCAAGGAAATCTCTTCTTCATTGATTTCTTCAAAACCCATTTTTTGGTGCTTAGATCCACAACCAAGGCCTCCCATCTCTCAAATCACTTTCATCTAGAGTTAATAAATGCTAGAATTGTTGTTTTCACACTCATTCTCTCAATACTGACAACAAAAATGTTTTTTGGGATATTATCATGATTTTGTGTTGCATATTCAACCACGACTCCACCTAGAAAAGGATCACAAAGTTCAAACAAGACTCCCCTTGAGGAGGCCTCCACAAGTAAATATTTAGAAGAGGAAGATATCGGTACTCTCGGACCTGTCTACGATGATACCAAAGGTTTCATTGATAGGGAAACCTCTCTTAAATGGGGTGAAGTGTATCACAT
>SNQJ01S0015575.1:44929-76789 GCA_010110895.2 Picea sitchensis | reverse complement strand
CTCTCTGTGATGAGTACATGTCCCCGAGTAGGATCCATATGTTATCCCCATTTTGTGGATAACTAAGGAGATTATGTCTCAATGCCCTCAGGTTGCAGATATGGAGTGTCGAGAGACTACATGACCAACAATGCCCTTTGCACAGATGGAAAGCCCACTCACAACCACAGATGGTCACACGTTTGTAGATGGAATCCACCACACCAGCTGGCTTCTGGAAGGTAGTGGGCCTTGCTCCATGAGGTACAAGTCAGTATTATGGTGAGTTTCATGTCAATATTTAAGCCATTTGATTATGTTGCATCTTATATTTCTCTATATTTCATGATATATGATTGGACATTATGTCTTTTTCCCTGCTTCACCTTGGTGGTTGACTTTGTGCCCTAGTAAGTGGTATTCCTTGGGGATTGGTGTCACACACCCGACCCCTAAAGTACCTTTTTAAGGGAAGGGGCATAAAAATTTCACTTTTCTCAGTCACCTCAAATCCCTGTAACTAGGGTCCAATTGTTTTTGGTTCGACGAGGGTTTTCTAATGAATACAAATTTTTCCAGATATGTGTTATGGATTGGAAGTTATGGCCCTTCAAATTTCTTTAATCCTTCATTGACTAGAATCTCTCACAGCCACGTGGCACCCACGTTGTTCCCTATCACTCGACACTCCACATAATCATAGTATATGAAGACTCTCCCAACCAAGAGTTGACATGTGTCTAGCTCGGATAGGCCTACTAAGTTAATTAATCATTAACATAGTGAAATCCCACTCCTTACTAAATCTCCAAGGGCACTTAGGGTTATTAAGATTAGTTAACGCCTAAGTCTCTGGACTTGGATGAAATTTCCTCATCATGAGTTTGTGAATAAACCCAATTCTCCTGAACGTCAGAGTTCTGGAGAGGGTCCCACTCATTTAATTTCTTATGTTTAAACCATTATAACATGGGGAAGTGAGAGATTGGTCCAAGACTTCGGCTCTTTTTTCTTACTTATTTTTTCTATTTCTCCAACGTCCCAGAGTCTCAAAGTCTCGGACTTCCGCAGGGTCCACACTTACACATGGTTGTGCATTGAAAAATGAGATAGGAATGGGTGGATTGGGGCCTTCGACCACTTTAACCATAGTATCTTGGTATCCCAACTATTCCAAAGTCCTGAGGTCCTTCCACGTAGCTCCGGCCTTCAACCCTATTGGATCATATGTTCTAACACCCTAAGCCTCCCAGAGTTCTGAAATACTGAACTACTGAGGTCCCATTATCCATTAGGTCAATAAAATACACACTAGGGGTGACATGTGGAAAAATATGGAGATGAAATGTGGCCCAATCGAAGAGTGACACGTGTCAAGTTCCATTTGGCACATAATGTATTTGAAAAGAATGAATCGAGATGACTTGTGGCACGTATAATATGGGTCCATGTCACCCTAGGCGACGTCAACATGCCACGTCACTCCGGGGTGACAATATTTGGGAACATCCTTCTTCTCCTACTAGCAGAATTTCCCGGAGCTCCGAAGTCCCGAACTCCCTCCAAATGACCTTCGAATATCCTCTATCCAATGGTCGAGATAGGTCCATGTGGATCCTTAGATCTATGGCCTTCGTTGCTTCACAACTTTGACATTCGGGGGTTTTGATGTTTAGTTTCCTTTTTACTCCCGAATTGGTCAGTGTCAGACTGACCATGGTCTAGATATAATAGTCAAAAGATAGGTCCTGAAGTATCCTCGAATCGATGGTTCTCATCACTTTGTCACTTTGACATTCGGGGGTTTTGTTTTTTAGTTTCCTTTTTACTCCTAAAGTGGTCAACGCCGAACTGACCATGGTATAGATCCAACAGTCAAAAAAGAGAGATCCTGAAGTATCCTCGAATCTACGGTCCTCATTGCTTCATGACTTTGGCATTCATAGGACTTTTGTTGTTACACTGTTTGTTTTCCCCAGAGCGTCGGGGTCCTGAATTTCATGTAGCATAGTTCCTTTGGGGCATAACGAGAGGTTCTGGGTCATGGTTCTACAGGATATTAACAATTCCATGGCTATTCTTTCTAGCTCATTGTCCTCTTCGACCTCCAAAGACCCAGAGTTCTAAAGGAGACCCATTTATATTACGTTAATTACAACTTAATGTAATCACTAATATTTATTAACCAGGCGACTTCGTAGGTCTAAACCTTTGGCAATTTTAACTCATGAGGTACATCACTCAAAACACTCTGGAGTCCTAAAGCTCTGAAATCCCAGAGGCCTAGCTCCTTTTGGGTATGATCCAATGACCCAAATCTATCCTTGTAGCCATATCAATGGGTGTTGTGGCTTCTTCTATACTTCACGGCTCTGCTTCCCTTCAACAAGATATTTAAACCATGGTTTCATAGGTTGCGGCCTTGGTGTGCATTCTACGAGCATTATACCTTATGAGCTTGCAAATACTTTGAATGAAGTGTGGGCACACTTCTTTCACTTTTCTTGTAATTTATAACTTAGAGAGTTCCTAACCTATACACAACTTACATAGGCTCTATGCACCCTCGCACTACCTCTCCTGAGCTTAACAAACCCTTTTTCCAGGGGACCCAAAACAACTGGAAGTATACACATGCATACATGAAACTGTTCTATGGTCAACAAAATCACAGTTTCTTTCCTTTAATTTGAGCCACTACAGGGGGCTCAAGCATTTACGTGTACAAATCATGCTCAAACCATATAGTTCCTTACTTTCTTAAATACACAATCAAGCAAAATAAAGAAAAATAGTCTAATCGTAAAACAAGCATGCACATCCCTGAAACATTCATAAGATATTCAACCTCAATTTACAGTTACAGTTCAATTTCAAAGGGTATGAGAATGCTTATCTATTACAAGTGGCAACCATCCAACTGACTGTGGGTGTTCTCCTCTCCAACCAACCGTAGTCTCATAGGAATTCACTCTTAGCACTTTGGCCACCCCCGTGCCAAGCCATGATATTACTAGGGGAAACTCCTGCAATTTCTCAGATATTATCTCTTTGTCACAATCTCTGAGAGGTTTATCAAATTCTTCCTTGACATCAAGATCGTGGACCTCATCTCTGAGGAATCCTCTTTATGTTCTCTCCTGTAACTAGAACAATGTAATCCCTCAATTCTTCTCTGAACTAGATATCCTCACGCGCTCTCATCTTTATCTTAGCATATCCAGGCCACACACTGATCTGAAAATAGAAGGCTGACTTGTTATGCTATGCAAGCACCCTCTACCTCAAAAAAATAAACCTTAACAGGACCTTGCTTCATGTGTTAAAATATGCAAGATGGTTTATGTTTTAAGTTTAGGCTTCTTCTTGTCAATGTATATGTGTGAGGAAATGATCTTTTAAAAGATTAAATATGTGTTATAAACAAATACACAGTAGTATAAAATGCAGCAAATAACACATCAAAATCACAGCAATACCAAGATGATAAAGGAGTTCACCCTTCTCTAGGCTACATCTCCTTGAGCCTCCTTCAATGGACTTGGCTCTTTGGGATTAGTTTTTCAAATGCTCTTTACAAGATTCTGCTCAACTCCAATGGATTTATAGACTGTACTATTGGATTCAGAATACATAAAAACCCCAAAAATGACTATTAAAACTCTGCAAATGGATCTTGTCCCATCCAGTAATGACCTCTTCTACATGTGACCTCCAAGCTTCCCTAAGCTCCAATGGAGAAAAATACCTGTAGAAGTCCTCCAATGGATCTGAAACCTGTCCCAATGTGTTTAGAGCATAATAATCAGTCAAAAATGACTATTCAGTCTCAGAAAATGGACATGGGCTCATCTGAGCAATGCCTCAAACAATGAGGGATTCAAGCTTCCTGGATCTTCCTCAAAATTCACTGGCTAAAAACCTGCATTAGAAGTCTCCAAATGCCTGTGAAAACATCACCAATGGACTCAAAACATCCAAAAACCCCTAGTTGGGATTTTACAGCACCTGATTTGGTCAAAAACTCCAAAAGTTACGCCTTCTGCCATTTTCCCCTTCAAGCTTCAGTCTCTGGTTCGCCATTTCGCACCTGTGGGTGAATCAACCTAGCTTCTGAGCGTTTTTTGTGCCTAAACCCAGCACCCACGCACGTCCCGCAAAACGCGCCAATTTTTTGAACGGTTAACGGAATCAAAGCCCCCAAGGACGGAGGTATTGGGCGCATGGGGGCCATGTGGCCATGTCCCGCGCGCATAAAGGGCTAACCGTTGCCAAGTTAAACTTGGGCTTGCCAAGTGTCCAGGCGCGTGGGTGTTCACCGTTTGAACTAACCCAACGTAAATCCAAAACGCGCGCCCACATTGTAATATGCATTGATATCAAAACTTTGGTTTTAAAAATAAATCCGCGCAAATACACAACCCACGGATTACAAATATAAACCACAAGTCGCGGTTTCAAACCCCGCGCGCATAATAAACATGGCAATACATTTACCCCCGCGCGAATGGCATGGTCGTATGCGATACTCCATAGAATCATGGGCCATTTCTACACCCCTACACATGCCAATCGATTAAACAATGGTCATATGTCATACGAATAAAACCACGGCTTATAATGAATGAAACTCCCGCGTGTATGGCAAATCATATATGTATTGGTCATATGGGTGACCACCAAAACCGCGGTCACATTTTTAGTACCCACGCCGCGCGCCTTTTATCAATAGATAGGGTCATATGGCATATGGTGTAACCACGGGCTGGGGCTAAGCCCCAGCCCAACCCCCCGCCGACCATAACATAAGTTTTAATTCAAATAAAACATTTTCCATTTGATATATAACGACCAATGCGTGGCCCGTTGGTGGCTTGGCCTTTGTTAAAACATTGAACGGTTGGGAGAGGTCCGGGGGTCGAACCCCACGGCCTCCAGATAATTTTAATAAACCACACAAACCAACAGCAAATAAACGGGTGCCACGTGGCAGCCCTTGATTGGGCCACGTGGCACCCTACCATTCACTAAGAAGATGCCACGTGTCGCCATATGACTCGTCCAGCTGTCAACCATTAAATACCTGCCACGTGTCGTAACTTGATTTGCCAACTGCCAACTAATCACAAACCACCACGTCAGCACTGCCACATCGGCTGTACGATCGCCACGTCAGCTGTACGGCCTCTGCCATGTCAGCTGTATGGCCTGCCCAGTCAGCATCAAATTTTTCCCTATTTGGCTCGGCGAACATATCGCGATATCTTCTCCATACGGACTCCGTTTGCGAAAGTAAATATACCGCCGGAATTAGGAAAATGAGACGGACGCAATGGTACCGTTTTTAGGCCAGAGATAATGAATGCCGTTTACTTTCGTCATATTCAGAGCACTTTGAAAAGTGAGCAAATTTTGACCCTTTGGTCGGTCGATCCGCCTTCAGCGAAGGCTTTTTGTGGACCCACAAAAGCTTATAATTATCGATATGAGCTTCAATACTCTTCTTCTTTCAAATTATATCAACTAATTCTACTTGAAAGTCTTTTCGACAATCACCTGGATAACTTTGACATGCCTTGCACTGCAAATAACTATGTCCCTCAATGCTTGCTCGGCTCACTGGCGACCCACTTGTTCTCTACGCACTTGGAAGCGCCCATCCCTTCGAGAATCAGAGTCCCTCTTTAGCGAACTTTTTGGCGTCAACATAATCAACTCTCCAATGGGTGCAAAAAATTTTCTGCGACATCTTGTCCACAAGCCAGAAAACCATCAATCTTGAAAACAAATTGATACAAGGCGAAAACCGGGGCAATAAAAGTCTTTTCTCTTCAATGGCGTGGCATCTTGGTAGCTGTCAAAGCACATGGTGCTCACATTTTGGTGTACTCCAGAATTGACACAGGTCATCCAACACAATGCGATGAGCAGAGTGCTTAAAAGCATTGAATGACGCCAACATGGTGGTCGATAGTAATAGGCGCAAGTCAAGACTCATGGGAAATCTTATCAAGCTTCCAAAATGACCAAGTCTAAAGACATGATAAACGAAAATCAGCTGCAAATCATGAGTCATGCATGATGAACTAACATCAAGTTCATTGTTTATGCACTCCCAAAAACAAATGCGTAAGCCATAGCTTCTTCAACTCTCCGCTGCTGTAGAAACATGGTGCAAACCCAAGACATGTAGATTTGCTAAGAGCTGAATATGAAATAGATATATGGTTGTAACAAGTGGACATCATACCCCATTTTTACATCCTCCTGGTGAAGTTGTGTAACAAACAAGAATGCCTTCAAAGAATTGCATTCACATGCAAACTGCATCATACAAGTTATGATAAATTGTTGTAACTTGTCATGATTTCAACATAAATGCACACATAAGGTGAAAAGTGATTTTACAACAGAAAAATGCAAGCCTTGTTTTCTCAAGAAATCTAACCATTTCTTACCAATACAACTCAATGGCTAATTCTTCTGCTGAAAGTCGTCTTCTTTGGTGAATCACTCTTGACTCCACATCCAGTGATGGAATCTCTCCTCTTCCATTCTTGTCCATATTTTTATCCAATGCTGTGGATGGGAGGTTGGATGCAATGTCCAACATTAATCAATGAGATGACCCCTCTTCGACAATGAGTGCAAATCTTTTGCATGTTCTTTTCATGTTGCCTTTGCTTGGAAAGTTTCACGAGGGTGGACATTCTCTTCTGGCATTTTTTCAAACATGGTAGTTATATAAATACAAATATGTATGGCCTTTTTCCATTTTACATCTGATTTATCATGCTTAACATAATCAAAAGCAAGCGTATTATGGGCAGATTTATACCTTGAACATTCACCTTTTTCGCCGCTTTGTGGAGGTGAATTTGAAGAGTTACAAAATCTCTTTTGAAAACCAACAAATCTGCTGCTCTTGTCTTCATGGCTGTTACAACTCTTTTGCTTCACACATATGCATTCATCTTGGACTAGAGTCTTGCATCTTGAAGAAGAGATTGAACTTTCAACAAAGTTCTTGAACTTTCCTGTAAAACCTTCTTGAGGAGGTGAACTTGAAACAAAAAGGTATTGCTTAGAGAAAATTTTCCATTTGTTTCCTCAACTTTTGAATTTGTTTCATCAATTCGTTTCGACCCAAATATTTAGGTCTCTCTTCAACAACAATAAGCTCAACAATGCCTTGTGCATGCTTGCCTAAACCTTTAACTTCATAGCCATTTTAACAATAGCTTGGACCCTATTCCTCTAGTGTGATTTTCAAAAGAAACACCAGCATTCTTCTTGAGAGGAATTGAAGACAAACTAAACCAAAGCATTCTTCTTGAGAGGAATTCTAAGACAAACTAACATTACATACCTCATGTTCATGCATGTACTTGGTAAGGGTTTCTTTTGCCTCTTGGAGTTGATTCTCCATCTCCTGCAACTTTTCAAGAAGTTGGTCTTTCTCCTCCTTCATGGCCATCAATTGCTCTTGAAGGACAATGCTCTCTTCCCTATCTTTCCACAACTCTTGTACCATATCCTTCATGGTTAGCAATGCCTGCAACATCTCTTTGTCACAGAACTTAGATTTGAAAGATGTATGAGAACTATCCAGGTTTGAAGCTTCCTCCATACTTGCAAGATGTCAAACTTCAACACAAATCTTGCACAAATACCAACAGCTAAAACTCAAGCTATCATTGGAAAATACATGAGCAAAATAAACTATGCTCTGATACCACCTAATCTGAAAATAAAAGGCTGACTTGTTATGCTATGCAAGCACCCTCTACCTCAAAAAAATAAACCTTAACAGGACCTTGCTTCATGTGTTAAAATATGCAAGATGGTTTATGTGTTAAGTTTAGGCTTCTTCTTGTCAATGTATATGTGTGAGGAAATGATCTTTTAAAAGATTAAATATGCGTTATAAACAAATACACAGCAGTATAAAATGCAGTAAATAACACATCAAAATCACAGCAATACCAAGATGATAAAGGAGTTCACCCTTCTCTGGGCTACATCTCCTTGAGCCTCCTTCAATGGACTTGGCTCTTTGGGATTAGTTTGTAAAATGATCTTTACAAGCTGCTGCTCAACTCCAATGGATTTACAGACTGTACCATTGGATTCAGAATACATAAAAACCCCAAAAATGACTATTAAAACTCTGCAAATGGATCTTGTCCCATCCAGTAATGACCTCTTCTACATGTGACCTCCAAGCTTCCCTGAGCTCCAATGGAGAAAAAATACCTGTAGAAGTCCTCCAATGGATCTGAAACCTGTCCCAATGTGTTCAGAGCATAATAATCAGTCAAAAACGACTATTCAGTCTCAGAAAATGGACATGGGCTCATCTGAGCAATGCCTCAAACAATGAGGGCTTCAAGCTTCCTGGAGCTTCCTCAAAATTAAATGGCTAAAAATCTGCATTAGAAGTCTCCAAATGCCTATGAAAACATCACCAATAGACTCAGAACGTCCAAAAACCCCTAGCTGGGCTTTTACAGCACCTGATTTGGTCAAAAACTCCAAAAGTTATGCCTTCTGCCATTTTCCCCTTCAAGCTTCAGTCTCTGGTTCGCCATTTCGCACCTGTGGGTGAATCAACCTAGCTTCTGAGTGTTTTCGGTGCCTAAACCCAGCACCCACGCGCGTCTCGCAAAACGTGCCAATTTTTCGAATGGCATGGTCGTATGCGATACTCCATAGAATCATGGGCCATTTCTACACCCCTGCACATGCCAATCGATTAAACAATGGTCATATGTCATACGAATAAAACCAGGGCTTATAATGAATGAAACACCCGCGTGTATGGCAAATCATATATGGATTGGTCATATGGGTGACCACCAAAACCGCGGTCACATTTTTAATACCCACGCTGCGTGCCTTTTATCAATAGACAGGGTCGTATGGCGTATGGTGTAACCACGGGCTGGGGCTAAGCCCCAGCCTGACCCCCCGCCGACCATAACATAAGTTTTAATTCAAATAAAACATTTTCCATTTGATATATAACGACCAATGTGTGGCCCGTTGGTGGCTTGGCCTTTGTTAAAACGTTGAACGGTTGGGAGAGGTCCGGGGGTCGAACCCTCGGGCCTCCAGAAAATTTTAATAAACCACACAAACCAACAACAAATAAATGGGTGCCACGTGGCAGCCCTTGATTGGGCCACGTGGCACCCTACCATTCGCTAAGAAGATGCCACGTGTCGCCATATGACTCGTCTAGCTGTCAACCATTAAATGCCTACCACGTGTCGCAACTTGATTTTCCAACTGCCAACTAATCAAAAACTGCCACGTCAGCACTGCCACGTCGGTTGTACGGTCGCCACGTCAGCTGTACGGCCCTTGCCACGTCAGCTGTATGGCCTGCCCAGTCAGCATCAAATTTTTCCCTGTTTGGCTTTGCGAACAGATCGCGATATCTTCTCCATACAGACTCCGTTTGTGAAAGTAAATATACTGCCGGAATCAGGAAAACGAGACGGACGCAATGGTATCATTTTCGTCGCATTCCGAGAACTTTGAAAATTGAGCAAATTTTTGACCCCTGGTCCAGATTTTGATCACACACCCCCCTGTGGGCATGGTCTCCTTATTATCTGCCTTCATGTGTATTCTTGCATGCCTTTTTCCTCCCTAGGAAGGTTTTGGACATGTCCTCTTCCTTCTGTTAGAAGGAACTTGGGTCAATCTGAGCCTGCAGGAAACTGCACTCTATGGTACTTCAAGCTGACAGTTTTTTGTCTCCTCAACCAGACCCTCCATGCTTCCACTCATTGGGGTAGTTGATTGTTCAACCACCAATCCTTTTCTCATTAAATGATTTTTCCTTGGGATTGAGATGAGGCCTATTATTTCAACAAAGAGAATTTGGGTCATTTTGACATAATGAACCCTCTCTATAGTTTCCTCACTCTTTCCTCTAGTGATATCATGGTCAGTACTTCAAGGCTTCACCCCCACAATCAGTTATTGGAAATATAAAAAATAATACATTTACATTTTTCACATGCCATAGCATGGTAATAATGATTAATGATTAATTACATGCTGGGGGAAACAAGGGTATTACAATCCCCTCCCCTTTAAAAGGAACATCGTCCTCGGTGTTCTTTCTCAGTAACACCTATCATGCCTTTGTCATTCATCTACTTAAGAAATGTTGATCCTCTTTCTTGGTTAGGTCTTTTCCAGACCCTTGGCCTTCTTCACCTGTCTTCAATAATTTTGGACAACGAGCATATTAATCACAATTTCACTCGAAGACATCTTACTGTTGTGCAAAATTCAAGAAGAAAGATTTCATAATCTAGCACAATACTTATCTATGCAGTTCGTGGATTTTCATCCATATGGGTGTCTTGTTATCTTAGCTCATTGTTTTTCCTTGACATACCCATTGTGTTTGTTGGAGCCGCCTTTGTTTTTTAGCCCGTTTTGAATTTCATGTCTTAATGCTCGAAATGAAAGATGGTTTTCGTATTTTCCTTCTGTTGTTTCAAAATCTCTGAAGTCTCATCACACGAGCGGCGATGATTATCATACTCTCAAGGCAAGTTCTACTTTTTTTTCAAATAATTTTCCCCCTTTTTTACCTCGGGATTTCGTATGTCGGATACTATAGATCACATAGTTCACAAGTCCCGAACAACGAAACGACGAAATCGTTTTAAAATTTTACCTAGGTCAGTAACAAGAGTAAAATTTTCCTAAATTACGGTTAAGCATCATCGGGGTTTTGTGTCTCGGCGTTTACTAAATCCAAAAGTCTTACTTTCGTAACCCCGATAGCCGAAACCACGAATTTCTTGTTTTAGTAACCCGCATTAAGGTTAAAGGTAAAAGCTTAGCCGTGTTTAAGTTCTGTCAGAAATTCGCAACTCGACGTGTTTTCTTTTAAAAAGCTTTACTTTCAAAGCCCCAAGTCGCGAAGTCACGATAAAGATATAAACATAATTAATTAAACACTTAATCCGATTTTATCCTCCCTTTTAATTAATACATATCATCGTGATCTCGCAGTTTCACAACTCGGCATACAAACTTCCTGAAAGTTATACCTTCGAAGCTCCTAGTCGCGAAATTGCAATATGAATAATCACGTAATTAATTAAGAACCTAATTATAATTACATTTTTTATTAGCCAGAGACAATCATTGCAATCTCAGGTGTTAGAGGTTTAAAGGGTTAAAGAAAAAACTCCCAATGCAGCGAGTACCGAAAGATTAATTAACTTTGGTAAAACCTGATTAATTGAGCTAAGCCGGTGTTTCCCGTGATTTGATGCATGCACAGTTTATGAGGCAGTCTTAATTCTTCCTTATGCCAACTGACATTTCAAACCGCCAAAATTTATGGCATTAATTAGAAACAAGGCGAATTGACAAGTAAAGATTGGGTTTTTTATTGCTAAATTTATATTTAAGCGTGATTTGACCAATTTGTTCTTAAAAAGTACTGACTTTTTGAATATATAGAACTGTTATTCGTTATCACTAATTCATTTCTATATTACGTAGAGCACACTTTTCTCAGCGAACTAATTTCTGTATGTATACATATTTTTATTGCAGAAGAGCTAAAGAAGGATCTCCCGTCATGGCCCCACGAAAAGCGTTTAAAGCCAGCGTTGAGGTTTCGGGACAACGTTCAGACAACATCGCTGATACTTCACCTTGAAGTGTCGACTCTATCCCGATCTGGTCGTTTGTTTCTAATGTTCTACAGGCCGAATTAGTAGATTATTCTGATGATTCCAGGGACAATGAAAAAGACGACATAACCACCAAATATAAGATCGTCATCCAATCTGGAATGAATAAAGTAGCAGCTAGGCCATGAATTCTCCCTTACTATGATATGGTCTGGTGGGCATTAGACCATGTGGACATACCAACCAGAACTATCATCAATGAGAAGAAGGTCACCATCAGGACTTTCAGACCCGAACAACAGTAGGCTATGTACAAGTTGCCTACCGTGTCGGACCTTACATACGATGCCGAATTCTTGGAGAAGATCAAACATAAGGAATGTGTGCAATATGACAAGACTATGTCCAGCTTAATCAGAGATTGGGTTTCTCACCCTGCGAAGTTCAGGGCAGATAGTAATGGTATATATTCTATAGCTTCCTTGGAACCACAGTTCAAGTATATAACTATGATGACCTGTAGATTATACGGGAGATTGGAAACCTCACATTTCTTTCTTCAATGGGTGCCCCTAATACATCAATTCGCTGAAGCATGTTCCTTCGACTGGGCAAAAATGTTGTTTGATAGCTTGACCAGTCGAGTTACAGAGTATCGGGCGCAGAAAGAGAGCGGAAAGATTGCTTCATTTTTTATGTCGGCATACATTATGGACGTCGTGTGTTTTCTAACACCCTTTCCCTTAATGAGATGGAGTTGGAATCCATCAGAGGCTAAGCCCATCCACGTCTATCATTCAAAATTGTGGGAAAAAAAAGTGGCAGATTTTGTATATGAAATCTTTAACTGGGTAATGGTACCGCTGCATGTCACTATTTTCGGCCACTCACCACCCAGGATCTCGGATAATATAGTGATGAATTTGAGCAGTATAGATGACTAGTATGTAGAAGCCGAATTCTCATATCTCAGAGTTTTCGGGGCTTCTATTCCCTCACATGAATTACCATTATTCATACTCGACAAGCTGGCTTGTCGTGAGGTTGCTAGATAAATGGTAATCAGTGGCATAAGCAAGGAGCTTAAGGGATATTCAAAGAAGGTATGGCGACCTTTTCCTGTTCATTTAAATTCATATTCTTTATTAGATTTCGGGCATGCTAAAGTTGAGGAAGTATCCCTGGAAGACCTAAAATTGGTTCTTATTGAATTCAAGAAGCACGATCTGCAAAGGGTAATAAGTAATCATCTGGCCAGTTGCGGACTCAAAAGGTTCAAACATGAAAATTCTCCCTCGGATGACATTTTCTGAGGCGCAAGATCTTATGCCGAGATTTTGGCCCAGATACAAACCCTGGCACCTGAAGAGAGGGCCAATGTTCTAAAATTCCAAGAACATCGACGCAATTGTCTTCCCGCAGTATTGCGGAGTGAGAATCTGAGTACGACGAAGGTGAAACAAAAAGAAGCCGAAGGCTCCAGAGATGCGACACCCAGCCAAGAAAAACACTGGGATGGGGAAGAGCAAACTAAGAGTTTGAAAACAGAGATAAAGACTCCCAACCCGCCGAAAAAGCAGACTCTGGTTACTACTCCAGTGCAACCAGCTAAACAAATCAGAGATCCCATCACATCCATTACTCCCTTGCAGTCAACTCAGGGAAATATTGATGCAGGGTGGATTTTAAATGAAGAATTGAGACCCATAAGGATGGAAGAGCTCCCCCCAAATGAGTTCTTCTTTGATAAGAAGAGAAAGGTTGTGGTAAAGAGAGAATTATATCAGGAAGGGGAATCAACAGCCAAGAAGTACAAAGTATTGACTGATGGGAAGGATAAGAAGAATGAATAGTTCACAACAGAAATAACCAGGACATTAGGGGCATATGCCACAACGAATCAATTTTCAGTCGGGGTTTTGAAAAACTAGCTGAAGCGAAAAAATAACCTCATCAAAACCCTAGAAGCCAGACTAACCACAACAGAGGAGTCTGCCAAGGACCAAGCAAGTGTAGGGATAGAACAAGCAAGGTTGGTCGATAAGAGTGAGATAGAGCTTCTCAAAACTAAGCTCGAACAAGCAGAGCTGGTGGTTCGGAATGGTCAGATACAAGCGGGCCAGCAAAAAGACTTGATCGAATAGCTACAGGCTAGAGTGGAAATCGTCGAAAGTAAAGTTATAAATATCGGGATGTTCCAGTCCCAGGTGATGGAGATTCGGAGCAAAGTTTTTGCGGCCCAACGAAATTTAATCGCCCAGGTAGAGGTGATTCGGGACAACTTCTCACTTCTTAATCAAGTTTTGGAAAATTTATCTGTCAGAGAAAGAGAAGCTGGAGCAACACGGGTCGCTTTTCAAGAGGCTGTAATAGCTACAAACAATAGGGAATCATGAAGTACTCCCAAGTTTTCCATTTCGGAGCAAACCAGAGGAAATATTTTATTAAAAGAATGGGAGCACAATATCTCAGAAGGTAAGCTGCAAGCCAAGAGGGTAACAAAATCCTTAGAAGAGGCTTTTAGTTCTATAGATGGTAATATGTTAGGCATTGATAGCGAAGGTAATGCCGAAGCATTGAGTCAAATGAATATAGCGAAAATCTCACTTGATTTAAATGAAAAAGAGGAAAGAGATTTGGTTGAGATATCACAAGTGACTATGGAAGACATAGTTCAAATAGATAAATGTATGATTAAACCAAGTGTGCAATTGTGTGCTATCAACATCATAGACAGACAGATGGAAGAAAGGTTACTGCAATTAGCTTGAGATTGTTACTTTTTTAAGCCAATTGTCAAGTAAAACCGTCAAGGTTGATATCTCGGCTGGTGGAAAGATGTGTCACTTGTACCGAGCATGCACGAGAACAAGCTTCTGGTACCAAATAAAGATAGAGATGAAAAAATGGAACGATTTCTCTCCTCCTTATCATAACTGAAAATTTTGCAATGATTGAGATTCCATCTTATGTAAAACTGTATAAATATACTATAGAAAGAAGGAACGAGGGTTGGACCTTTTTGTGTCGATTGTAATAGAGGTTTTACATTTTGAGAGTTAATATTAAGGAAATCTGAAGATTCTCAATTTCGTCACGACTGTGTTATGAGTTTGTTTCCTTGTATCTCATATTTCGTTTCATTTCATATTTGTATCCGATGAATGCTTCACTATAATTTAATACAACCTCTACTATAGTGAATTAATTTTGGTTTTCTATATTGTTCACTGTTTTTCCTCTATACCAGCTATCAGCAGGTATAAGACCAGTCAACACTTTCATAATTCTATATATATTTTATGCCTCATCAGGTTATTTCTTTACATTTTTCTTCTTCTGTTTATACGTGTGATTCTCCCTTGATAGGATCCTTACTCGATAGATAGCTTAATGTTTTCTCCCACCTCATACATTTTTATTAAAGTATAACTCAGTTACGGGAAAGGGCCTTTGTTTTGCACCCCTTTTTCACTCCTGAAATCGTAAACTCTCTTTTATATGACCGAATTGAGACAACACTTAAATTCCCCCTGAGATTTTCTTATCTTTCTGTTCCTCCATGACTGTCCCTGTAACAAGACAGCCTAATATTGAACCTAGACTATCAGACCAAACACATATTGCCTTAAACCCTTTTGATACTATTCTTAAAATAGCCACTACCTGAGTTGAACTCGAGCATTCATGGGAAACGATTGAACGGGATATAAACATCTAGGAATAGTTGGAAGCTAGGCAACACCAACACATAAATCATCCCTAGTTTCCCTTACCGAAGGTTGACGTTCCTTCCTTCTCTAGCCTTTACTCACTTTCGGATTCCTAGACACTGTACTTCTAAGCCTTAAGTACAGACTCTGGAACAACATATTTTTGGCACCGTTGCTGGGGACCGAAGTTACGAAATCTTTTTCCCTGGGAAAACGACATTTATTTCGTTGAAAGTGCCACCCTTTGATAGTGAACAAAGAGTGCACACCTTTTCAAGGATTTCCAATATTTCACTTGGCGACTCCACAATTAATAAGCTGGCATCTGGACGAAGGAATGCCAGGCAAAATCTGGATGGTAAACAGACCACACCCATTACCGACCCTGAGAAAATTTTAAAGATGAGAGGATCTCTTAAGCCGACCCCTGCAGTCTATCAGCCTAAATACCCACAACTGAAGACCAAAATTTCTTCTGAACCTTCGACTTCACGCAACCCTCTTTTTGACACTAAGGATATAACATCGAACTACTCCTAAGTTAGAAGCGAAATCCGTCTGATAACCCCTGCAGAACATAAAGGAAAAAGTCCTGTAGAAAATTTATCTACTGTCGATATATCACCAACTCTTCAGTTGAATTTCGAGACCTCACACTGTCTCGAAGAATATTTCACGCATCTAGCTTCCACACCCGTTGGTTCCCCTGACTACATCTCTTGCAAGTTTGAAGAGCCAAGCCCTCGCATCCCTTACCAGTCATCCTCGGATTTTTCACCCTGCGAAGAAAGTAAAGATTCACTTTTAATCTTCCAAAACCCCCTTTACAACTTTCCACTAATAACGATGGTAGCCGCTGGAGGAGGAGGTGGAGGGGTTATCAGAGGAGGAGGTGGAGGAGCTGGAGGCCAAGGGCCTGCCCCCCCTCCCAGAGTGTTTGCTAAAGTGGAAGAAAGATATGCTCCCTTGGTCTTGCCTGTTCCTCTACATGACCTTCCCGAAAATTATATAAAAAATTTGCCAAAATTCACTGGGGAAGGAGATCTGACCACAACCGAACACATATATTTCTTTGACCAATTCAAAGACATCCTAGGTCTCAAACATGAAGATGTGTATTCAAGGCTTCTCATCCAAACCTTCGAAGGACAGGTCCGAACTTGGTTTTGGAGTCTACCCGTAGGATCTATCTTGTCCTATGACGCCTTGGAAGATGCTTTCCTTAGACAATGGGGCGAAAGAAAGGACCACCTATATTCTCTAACCAATTTTGGGTCTTTAAGAAAAAAAATTCAGAAACAGTTATGGAGTTTATTCAAAGATTCAACGAGTTGTATAACAAAATCCTAGCCGAGGTTAAACTGTCCCAACCCACAACTAAAGTAACTTTCGTGGGGGATTTCGAACCAGATTCTGCACTCCTTTTGTGAGAAAGAAGGGGAGCCACTCTAAACCGAATGCAAGATGATGCTATATAAATTGAGTCAAATATGATGGCTTCTGGTAGGCTTAAAGCTAAAGTAGAAATGGGAAACTGAGAAACTAGACGCTTTAGATAACAAGCAGGGCCGTTAGGTTCTAATAGATACATAGATGACAAAGTAGACGATATGGCCAGGGCAATTAAGGAACTGTCTAATAAAATATCCAGAATGGAGCTAGAACGGGCCAAAGCCAATTCTTTCGCCAAAAAGGATTTCAATAGGAACCCCAACCCCCCGAACTAGCAAAGACAGATAAAAAATGAAGACCAAAAAATACAAGCTCCCCTAAAGATCGAAAAATTTTATAGGAGCAAATGATCTCCAATATTTCAAAGATTCAGATAATGATGTCACGAACTTCGGTGATGACTGCACACAACCGTATTTGACTAGGAAAGATTATGAAAAATCTCTAAACACTCAACAATCATCGGTTAAGGGTGAAGAAAGAGATCATACTGACCTTTGTAGCTCTCAACAAGAAACCAAAATGATAATGGTCGAGGTCCAACCTAAGTATAACTTGAGATCTAAGAGTAAGCCCATTTCAACTACTCAACCTAAGAAAATTCTCCCAAGAGGTCAAACTTATGAGCCTATTCTGAAAGAAACCCTATTACCTAAAAGAAAAGCAAAAGTAGTAGGAACACATGAGTCTGAAGTGGGAAAACTTGAGACCCAAGCACAAGGAACCGAAACAACTAATAAAATTACGCCTTCAACCAAGACCATGAGTAATAAAGCGGTCCATATGAATAAGTCAGAAAGGAAGGATTTGGAAGTCCCAACTAGAGAAACAGACAAGGTGAGTGGAGTTTTCAGTTTCAAAAATGAGATAAATAAAATTAAGATACCAATTCCTCTGATAGAATTAGCAAAAAACCCAGTTTATCGAAAGCAGATTACCAAAGTGATAGGTGTCTCAGAGATAAAAATCCAGTCTGACATTTTAAACCTGGAAGATGATAAACCCAACATCACTTTTGGTCCACATTTTGAAGGGGCCAAAGACACTGTTGCTCCCTTTTATATCACCTTAAATGTATACAATCAACTGCTACATAATTGCATGCTAGACTCTGAAGCCTCCCATAACGTGATGCCTAAAATTATTATGGACAAATTGGGTCTCCAGATCACCATACCTTATGGATATCTTTACTCTTTTGACTCCAGAAGAGTTAAGTGTATGGGGATGATAAAGGATTTACTAGTTACCTTGAAACAGGTCCCAATTAAGAGTATCCTGATGGGTGTGGTTATTGTTGATATTCCCCCCAAGTATGGCTTATTGTTGTCCAGGTCATGGGGAGCCAAGCTGGGGGGTTCTCTTCAACTAGATATGATGTTTGCCACAATTCCTGTGTTTGGTGGTAAATTTACTCGGTTGTACAGAGAGACGAGGTTAGCATATACAGTAAGCGACCCTCAAAATCCGAACAATTTCCCTATTAAAATTGCAGATCAAGATTTAGGAAATTGTATCTTATCCTTTGACAACGATTTAGATGGTTTTCCATAGGAAAATGATATAGAGCAGGAAGAGTCAGGTTACATGACTGAGGATATGTGTAGCTCCGATATCTGGAAAGTGTTTTTTGACGGTGCCTCATCTTGCGAAGGGGCTGGTGCAGGAGTGCTTTTAGTGGTTCCTGAAGGAAAGTTCGTTGTTCCTTTTTCCTACAGATTGCAATGGGATATAGATTATACTAACAACGTATGTGAATATGAAGCATTGGTCTTAGGATTAGAGGTTGTCAGGAAGCTAAAAATAAATAACCTAGAGGTATACGGAGATGCAGATTTAATAGTCAAACAAATAAATCGATAGTACCAAGCCAAACATCCCAGATTAAGATCATACAGGAATTGTGCCTGGGATCTGATGGAAAACTTTTTCTCGTCTATAAGTGTCCACTTCATCCCACGTGTAGAAAAATTACATGATGATGCATTAGCTAAAGCGGCTTCAACTTTCACTCCTCCTAAAACCTTTAAATTGAAGTATCACATAGAGATAAGACATAGACCATCTATACCAGATAATATCCAGCACTGGCAGGTTTTTGAGGATGATGAACAAATTAAGAAGTTTCTTGAAGCAGTAGGTGAATTTTCCGAAACTCATGCAGACCAAGAAAATCAAAATGACCAGATATGGATCATGCAAGAAGGGGAGGATCCTCAAGCTTTCCAAGACAAAATCGCAAATCATTGTATGCTGGTCCTAAAAAATAACAAGATTCCAAAGGGACTGATCTCTCTAGAAATACTATTTGATCAAAATGACATAGCCGTAAAATCCACCTTACAACCCCAACTCGAAGAGGTTGAGGACTGTGACATAGGAACCAAAGAAGAGTCTAGGATGGTTAAAATATCTAATCTTCTCCCCCCTAAAATAAAGGACAAATATAAGGACCTACTCAGACAATTTAAAGACGTTTTCGCATGGTCTTATGACGAGTTAAGAACTTACGACACTACCATGATCGATCACAAGATACCTTTAAAACCTGGGGTCAAACCTTTTAGACAAAAGCTTAGGCAGATCAACCCCATTTTATTACCTGTGGTCAAGAGAGAAGTGAAGAAACTTTTGGAGGCGAAAATTATAGTACTTCTGAGATATTCTAACTGGGTGGCGAATCTGGTCCCGGTCAGAAAAAAGAGTGGAGAAATCAGACTGTGTGTGGATTTCAGAAATTTAAATAAGTCCTCTCTTAAAGACAATTATCCACTGCCTAAAATGGATCATGTGCTAGAAAGGGTAGTTGGGGAAAATAGAATATCTATGATTGACAATTTCTCTGGATATAATCAAATTGTCATGAATGAACAAGATAAAGAAAAAATAGCTTTTACTACTCCTTGGGGTACAGTCATGTATGATAAGATGCCTTTCAGCTTGATGAATGTAGGAGCCACGTTCCAACGTGCTATGCACATCTCTTTCATCAGATAGAGGGATAATTTCTTAGTCATCTATCTCAATGATTTAACAGTCTTCTCCAAATCCGACGAAGAGCATCTGGTACATCTTAAACAAACATTCGAAAAATGCCACAGGTTTGGTCTATCCTTAAACCCCAAGAAATCACACTTCGCCATGCAAGAGGGTAAATTACTGGGTCATATTGTATCTAAGGATGGGATTAAGATTGATCCTAAGAGGGTTGAAGCAATAGACACTATAAACATTCCCATAAATGTAAAAGAAATTCAATCTTTCTTAGGAAAAATAATTTTTTTACGAAGATTTGTCCCAAATTTTGCTGAAATTGTAAAATTGATCACAGATATGTTGAAAATAACAACGAAGTAAAGTGGACAATAGAAGCCAAAGCGTCGTTTACACATTTTAAGAAAGTAATAGCTGAGGCACCTGTATTGGCAAGTCCCGATTATCTGAAAGACTTTCTATTTTTTCATTTTCCTCTGAACACATGATTGCTATGGTGCTCCTCCAAAAGAATGAAGAGGGTTTCGAACAACCGATCACCTTTTTCAGCAAGAGTTTCAGAGACACAAAACTTAAATATGATATAATATAAAAACAAGCGTACGCCATGGTAAAAGCAATGAAAGCATCCAGAACATATGTATTGCACTCCAAGATCATTGTGTACATACCAACCAGTTCTGTGAAAGATATTTTGGTATGACCAGACAGTGACAGGAAAAGAGAATGATGGTTGGCCAAGATTCAAGAATTTGACTTGGAAATCAAACCTACTAAATTAATAAAAGGACAAGGCCTGGCCAAAATTTTGGCTAAATCAAATCTCAGAGCTCTGGATATAAATTGCCTACAGGGATATGAGGAAAATATCTATGTAAGTGAGCTTGATGAACCAACAAGTGCAATTAAGATCGAGGAGAAGTTTGCATCGTCAGAATGGTACAGAAACGTAGTATCCTACCTACTGACTCTAAAATTCCCAAGGGAACTATCACCATCAAAATCCAGGACTTTAAATCTTCATGCAGTTAAGTATTGTATCGCCGAAAATCAACTATATTGGAAAGACCCGCTCGGTTTCTTGTTAGTCTGCTTAGTCAAATCGGAAACAGAAAGGGTTATAAGTGAATTTCATGAAGGAGTTTGTGGAGGAAATCACACTTGGAGGGCCACATCTTACAAAATTCTAAGGGCTGGGTATTACTGGCCAAAAATATTTTCAGACATTAACTCCAAAGTCCGATCCTGTAACCCTTGTCAGCTATTTGCAGGTAAACAGAAACTCCTGGCGCTTTCTTTAGTTCCAGTCAAAACTGAAGCCCCTTTTCAAAAATGGGGGCTAGATTTCATAGGAGAAATTGATCCGCATTCTAACGCCCAACACAAGTGGATCTCAACTGCCACAGACTACTTTACTAAATGGGTGGAAGCTATTCCAACTAAGAGGGCAACTGACTCGGTGGTAATAGAGTTCTTAGAAGACAATATCCTGTTAAGATTTGGTTGCCCCCGAAATATAGTCACGGATAATGCCTAGGCTTTCAAATATATGGCTATGATCAACTTTTGCCAAAAGTATAATATCATTCTTGGCCATTCTACAACATACTACCCCCAAGGAAATGGACTGGCCGAGTCATCTAACAAGAGCTTGATCAATATAATTAAGAAAGTGTTGGATGAGAACAAAAAGTCTTGGCATATACATTTAAAGTATGATTTGTGGGCAAATTTCATAGGCACTAAAAATTCTATTGGCATGTCTCCTTTTCAAATGGTATATGGGACAGACGCGGTGTTACCTATAAATTTAGCACTCCCCATGATGAAATTATGGCAAGATCAGAAAGAAGACCCAAATGACGTCACCAGGAGGATAAATCAACTAATTGAGGTTCAACAACATAGGGTCGAAATAGATGAACGGTTGCAGAAGTATCGAGATGAAATGAAGGCATTATTCGACCGTAGGGAAAAGGACAGATATTTCCTCCCAGGTGATTTAGTACTAAGGTGGGATGCAAGGAGGGAAGAAACAGCGAAACATGGTAAATTCGATCACCTCTAGCATGGTCCATTCAGAGTCTCGGCTCTCGAAGGAAAAAATTCTTTCCTACTAGAAAATCTAGATGGTGAAACCCTTAACGCCCCTGTCAATGGGAATTATCTGAAGCATTATATGGCATAAACAGTTGCCAATAAAAAAAAAAGGGAGTTCATTTAATTTTAGATTTATATATTCATATATAGAATTTTTACTTGTGTATATATATTTTCCATTTCATTTTGTTATGTTGATTTTCTTTCGTGAATTTTTGATACCTTTCAGATAGCCTCGATAACCTTCGTATTTTCCTCTTATAGGATTCCAGCTGCACACAAAACAAGCAGGAGAAGTAAACCGAAAGTTGGTGTCATAAATAAATCGGCTTAAACAGGTGATACCAAAGATTTTTGATATTGTGCAAAGAAAATGAAATGATAAGGTAAAGGTGAGATTTCCTAAAAGACTTGTTTTGGAGGGCTATCAAAGAAAACCGAAGTAACTTCATTTAGACAACAACATCGTCCAAACTAATAAATAACATAATGTTTCCTTGTTTAATTGTTTACGAAAGAATAAGACAAATTAAACAAGTCACTCAAATTAACGCAATCAGTCAAAGTAAAGTGCCCCCGAAAAAGATTTACAAGAGTCAGTTTTGATTTTTTGACTTCTGTTTTTCAGTCCATAAATCACTATCTGTCACCCTTTTCTGTCTTCAGGTTTACCCTTTAAAAACTCAACATCTTTCCGTTTCTCATACGTAGGGAGAAGATATTTCGTTTCAATCTCGAGAGCTTCAAAGTAGATTGTGGAAAGAAAGCGGGTCTTCACAACTCCTCGGTCCCTTGCTAAATGAAGGGACGCTTAAAATGATCCTGACTTTCCTAGGTTTTTTAACAATTTCGGAGGATTGAGGCTTTCTCAAATAGAATACCCTAAGAAAGTTATTTTCCCTTTTTCCCTGAGAATGAAGGTGTTGTGAAGGTTAAGGGAAGGTTGGTACCAAGTAATCAAAGTAAGTTGACAGACCTATAATGAAAAATATTACACAGATATCAACCTTGATACAAACTGATTTCCCCCATCTTCGTGCTCTATAAAAGAAAATTATAAGATAGGTGGTGAAAGGAAATTCAGAAATGATTGCCCCCATATAGTCCAAGAGACGATGAAAGGAAATTAAAAAATGATTGCCCTCGTCTCAGCATTTAAATGCACAAATATATTCCGAAGTGGTGAAAGGAAATTCAGTAAAAGGGGCCAGATAACTTCACCGGGGTACTGAACAGGCTCGCTGGCAGTGAATCAATATCTGAGATATTTGTAAGGATGTTATACATGAATATCACTCTACTCTGGTAACCAATTCTTTTTTAAAAACCTGATCTACATCCCATGTTTAGACAGGGCTTCCTGTTTAAAAACGTATAATCTTTTCCTTTTGATGCAAGCTGATAGCCACAAGATCTACTGGGTCTCCTAGAACTATTTTGATTTTCTTAAGGTAGACCTGAATTCAGTAACAGGAAGGGGAAAGTCATGAAAGGGACTACAGGTAAGTTTAAAAAAGTATCTAAGTTTGAAAAGTTTTTCAAAGGTAAAAGACGAAGTCTCTTTCCCCTTCGATATCCTGTTCTCAAGAACCTTTTTCGCTGAATTAAAGCCATTGACTCCATTTACCCAATATCGGAACGTGGTCTACTGTTCTTCCCATCTTACAAGAAAACGGAATCCCTAGTTGGAGCCTATGTTGGAGCCGCCTTTGTTTTTTAGCCCGTTTTGAATTTCTTGTCTTAATGCTTGAAATCGAAAGATGGTTTTCGTATTTTCCTTTTGTTATTTCAAAATCTCTGAAGTCTCATCACATGAGCAACGATGATTATCATACTCTCAAGGCAAGTTCTACTTTTCATTCAAATAATTTTTCCCCTTTTTTACCTCAGGATTTCGTATGTCGGATACTATAGATCACATAGTTCACAAGTCCCGAACAACGAAACAATGAAATCATTTTAAAATTTTACCCAGGTCAGTAACAAGAGTAAAATTTTCCTAAATTACGGTTAAGCATCATCGGGGTTTCACGTCTCGGTGTTTACTAAATCCAAAAGTATTACTGTCGTAACCCCGATAGCTGAAACCACGAATTTCTTGTTTTAGTAACCCGCATTAAGGTTAAAGGTAAAAGCTTAGCCATGGTTAAGTTCTGTCGGAAATTCACAACTTGATGTGTTTTCTTTTAAAAAGATTTACTGTCAAAGCCCCGAGTCGCGAAGTCACGATAAAGATATAAACATAATTAATTAAACACTTAATCCGATTTTATCCTCCCTTTTAATTAAAACATATCATCGCGATCTCGCGGTTTCACAACTCGGCATACAAACTTCCTGGAAGTTATACCTTCGAAGCTTCGAGTCGTGAAATTGGGATATGAATAATCATGTAATTAATTAAGAACCTAAACATAATTACATTTTTTTATTAACCAGAGACAATCATTGCAATCTCGGGTGTTAGAGTTTCAAAGGGTTAAAACAAAAACTCCCAATGCAGTGAGTACCGAAAGATTAATTAACTTTGGTAAAACATGATTAATTGAGCTAAGCCGGTGTTTCCCATGATTTAATGCATGCACAGTTTACGAGGAAGTCTTAATTCTTCCTTACGCCAACTGACATTTTGAACTGCCAAAAGTTATGGAATTAATTAGAAACAAGGCGAATTGACAAGTAAAGATTGGGTTTTTTATTGCTAAATTTATATTTAAGCGTGATTTGACCGATCTGTTCTTAAAAAGTACCGATTTTTTGAATATATAGAGCTATTATTCGTTATCACTAATTCATTTCTATATTACGCAGAGCACACTTTTCTCAGCGAACTAATTTCTGTATGTATACATATTTTTATCACAGAAGAGCTAAAGCAGGATCTCCCGTCATGGCCCTGCGAAAAGCGTCTAAAGCCAACATTGAGGTTTCGGGACAAGGTTCAAACAACATCATTGATACTTCACCTCGAAGTGTCGACTCTGTCCCGATCTGGTTGTTTGTTTCTGATGTTCTACAGGCTGAATTAGTAGATTATTCTGATGATTCCAGTGACAATGAAAAAGACGACATAACCACCAAATATAAGATCGTCGTCCAATCTGGAATGCATAAAGTAGCGGCCAGGACACGAATACTCCCTTACTATGATATGGTCCAGTGGGCATTAGACCATGTGGACATACCAACCATAACCATCATCAATGAGCAGAAGGTCACCATCGAGACTTTCAGACCTGAACAACTGCAGGCTATGTACAAGTCGCCTACCGTGTCGGACCTTACATATGATGCCGAATTCTTGGAGAAGTTAAAATAGAAGGAATGTGTGCAATATGAAAAGACTATGTCCATCTTAATCATAGATTGGGTTTTTCACCCTACGAAGTTCAGGGCAGACAATAATGGTATATATTCAATAGCTTATTTGGAACCACAGTTCAAGTATATAGCTATGATGACCTGTAGATTATATGGGAGAGAGGACACCTCACATTTCTTTCTTCAATGGGTGCCTCTAATACATCAAGTCACCGAAGCTTGTTCCTTCGACTAGGTGAAAATGTTGTCTGATAGCTTGACCAGTCGAGTTACAGAGTATCGGGCACAGAAAGAGAGTAGAAAGATTGCTTCATTTTTTATGTTGGCATACATTATGGACGCCGTGTGTTTTCTAACACCCTTTCCCTTAATAAGCTAGAGTTGGACTCCATTAGAGGCCGAGCCCATCCACATCTATCATTCAAAATTGTGGGAAAACAAAGCGACAGATTTCGTATATGAAATCTTTAATTGGGTAATGGTATCGGTGCATGTCACTATTTTCGGCCACCCGCCACCCAGGATCTCGGACAGTATAGTGATGAATTTGAGCAGTATAGATGACTGGTATGTAGAAGCCGAATTCTCATATCTCATAGTTTTCGAGGCTTCTGTTCCCCCACATGCATTACCATTATTCATACCCGACAAGCTGGCTTGTCATGAGGTTGTTAGACAAACAGTAATCGGTGGCATAAGCAAGGAGCTTAAGGGATATTCAAAGAAGGTATGTCCACCTTTTCCTGTTCATTTAAATTCATATTCTTTATTAGATTTCAGGCATGCTAAAGCTGAGGCAGCATCCCTGGAAGACCTAAAATTGGTTCTTATTGAATTCAAGAAGCACGATCCGCAAAGGGTCGTAAGTAATCATCTGGCCAGTTGTGCACTCAAAAGGTTTGAACATGAAAATTCTCCCTCGGATGACATTTTTCGAGGCACAAGATCTTAGGCCGAGATTTTGGCCTGGATACAAATCCCGACACTTGAAGAGAGGGCCGATGTTCTAAAATTCCAAGAACATCAACGCATTTGTCTTCCTACAGTATTGCGGGGTGAGAATCCGAGTACGACGAAGGTGAAACAAAAGGAAGCCGAACGCTCTAGAGATGAGACGCCCAACCAAGAAAAACACCAGGACGGGGAAGAGAAAACTAAGAGTCCAAAAATAGAGATAAAGACTCCCGACCCACCAAAAAAGCAGACTTTGGTTACTACTCCGGGGCAACCAGCTAAACAAATCAGAGATCCCATCGCATCCATTACTCCCTTGCAGTGAACTTAGGGAAATAATGACATAGGGTGGATTTTAAATGAAGAATTGAGACCCATAAGGATGGAAGAGCTCCCCCCAAATGAGTTATTCTTTGATAAGAAGAGAAAGGCTGTGGTAAAGAGAGAATTCTATCAGGAAGGGGAATCAACAGCCAAGAAGTACAAAGTATTGACTGATGGGAAAGACAAGAAGAATGAACAGTTCGTGACAGAAATAGCCGAGACATTAGGGGCATATTCCACAACGAATCAATTTTCAGTCAGGGTTTTGAAAAACCAGCTGAAGCGAAAAAATTGCCTCATCAAAACCCTAGAAGACAGACTAGCCACAACAAAGGAGGCTGCCAAGGACCAAGCGAGTGTAGGGATAGAACAAGCAAGGTTGGCCGATAAAAGTGAGATAGAGCTGCTCAAAACTAAGCTCGAACAAGCAGAGTTGGTGGTTCGAAATGGTCAGATACAAGCGAGCTAGCAAAAATACTTGATCAAACAGCTACAGGCTAGAGTGGAAATCGCCGAAAGTAAAGTTATAAATATCAGGATGTTCCAGTCCCAGGCGATGGAGATTTGGAGCAGAGTTTCTGCAGCCTAGCGAAATTTACTCGCCAAGGTAGAGGTGATTCAGGACAACTGCTTACTTGTTAATCAAGTTTTAGAAAATTTATCTGTCAGAGAAAGAGAAGCTGGAGAAGAACGGGTCACTTTTCAAGAGGCTGTAATAGCTACAAACAATAGGGAATCGAGAAGTACTCCCAGGTTTTCCATTATAGAGCAGACCAGAGGAAATATTTTATTAAAAGAATGGGAGCATAGTATATCAAAAGGTAAGCTTCAAGCCAAGAGGGTAATGAAATCCTTAGAAGAGGCTTTTAGTTCTATAGATGGTAATCTGTTAGGCATTGATAGCGAAGGTAATGCTTAGGAATTGAGTCAAATGAATATAGCGAAAATATCACTTGATTTAAATGAAAAAGAGGAAAGAGATTCGGCCAAGATCTCACAAGTGACTATGGCAGACATAGTTCAAATAGATAAATGTATGATTAAACCAAGTGTGCAATTGTGCGCTATCGACATCATAGACAGACATATGGAAGAAAGGTTACCACAATTAGCCCGAGATTGTTACTCTTTTGAAGCCAATTGTCAAGCAGAACCGTCAAGGTTGATATCTAGGCTGGTGGAAAGATGTGCCACTTGTACCGAGAATGCACGAGGACAAGCTTCTGGTACCAAATAAAGACAGAGATGAAGAAATGGAACGATTGCTCTCCTCCTTATCATAACTGAAAATTTTGCAACGATTCAGATTCCATCTTATGTAAAACTGTATAAATATACTATAGAAGGAAGGAATGAGGGCTGGACCTTTTTGTGTCGATTGTAATAGAGGTTTTCCATTTTGAGAGTTAATATATAACAAATCCAAAGATTCTCAATTCCGTCATGATTGTGTTATGAGTTTGTTTCCTTGTATCTCATATTTCGTTTCATATCATATTTGTATCTGATGAATGCTTCGCTATAATTTAGTACAACCTCTACTATAGTGAATTAATTTTGGTTTTCTATATTGTTTATTGTTTTTCCTCTATACCAGCTATCAGTAGGTATAAGACCAATCAACACTTTCAGAATTCTATATATATTTTATGCTTCATCGGGTTATTTCTTTACATTTTTCTTCTTCTGTTTATATGTGATATTCTCCCTTGATAAGAGCCTTACTTGATAGATAGCTTAATGTTTTCTCCCACCTCATACATTTTTATTAAAGTATAAATCAGTTATGGGAAAGGGCCTTTGGTTTTCACCCCTTTTTCACTCTTGAAACCGTAAACTCTATTTTATACGACCGAATTGAGACAACACTTAAATTCCCCCTGAGATTTTCTTATCTTTATGTTCCTCCATGACTATCCCTATAACAAGACAGCTTAATATTGAACCCGGACTGTCAGACCAAACACATATTGCCTTAAACCCTTTTGATACTATTCTTAAAACAAGCACTACCCGAGTTGAACTCGAACATTCATGGGCAGTGATTGAACGAGATATAAACATCCAGGAATAGTTGGAATCTAGACAACGCCAACATAGAAATCAACCCTAGTTTCCCTTACCGAAGGTTGACGTTCCTTCCTTCTCTACCCTTTACTCACTTTCGGATGCCTAGACACTGTACTTTTAAGCCTTAAGTACAGACTCTGGAACAACAGTGTTCATGATCCCAATCAATATTTTATAATAATTATCAAAGTTTCCTCTTCCCTGTGGTCACTCACCCTCCAGGCCCAAGCTCAGGCATCCCCTTCTTTGCTATACAGTCCCTCGGGTGATGCATCTTTCCTTTCCAAGGATTTATTGCACAGGAAGATTTATAGAGAATTCATTGAGACTTACATTCGAGGAATCCCTCAGACTTTCTTTGTCGAGGCATCGCTTCAGCTTGTGTTACCACAACACAACATATTCTAGGGCGATCATGGCTTACCAAAGGGTTCTCATGTCTCAACAGTAGCATCTTTTATGATTTATAGCTTGACAACCTTCATCGATCATCCCTAGAAATATATTTTTTGTCTCACCTGTATCACAGGTATACATAAATTATGAGATATTATCATCAATTTCAATTTCAAAATTTTCTTGCAAATCTGTCACCCATAGTTTTCCAAATTCCACATTTATTTTCAGATCTGTTCTGCACATGAACTTGATTTACACGTATGGGACTTTCCTTCCCATAACAGTTTGGACCGACAGGAAATTGGTCTTCCTTATGGGCTTACATCATTTCCATATCCAAGACCCTTTTCTTCCTACAATTTCAACATTCATTATCCAAACAAAGTGTTAGTTTTCATGCACATTATGTTTTCATCGCACACTTGCAGTGGCTCACAAACAATTTCAGAACTGTGCATACTAACAATCAGATTCATTTTATCAAAAAGGAAATACCATTCTTGTAGTTTGGCTCAACATGCAATTGGTCTTCCTTATGGGCTTACAACACTGCCATATCCAAGACCCTTTTCTTCCTGCCATTTCAACATTCCTCAACCAAACAAATTATTAGTTTTCATGCACATTATATTTTCAAAATCATGCATACTAAAATTCCAAGTCATTTTCATTTATTCAAGGGTACAGAGAAAAAGGAAATATCATTATTTACATATGCATCCTTTCAACATACCAAATTTTCCAAAATCAACTCAAATATCAGTTGACTTTAATCATTGTGCCAATATTCATGGCCACATCCATACCCAATGTACCCTTACATTGCGTTCAAGTTTGTCATACTTATGAAAAGAACTTTGCCATGATGTGTTGGATCTCAACCAACCTCTTCACCATAGGTTTAATCATTCTCATTCACTCTTACAATAGGACTATACTTCCTGCTACAGGTTGATCACAATCCCAAATCAACACATATGAAACTAAAAATTTCTCTTGAATGCACCCAAGCATTCTTCCTTCATTAGTAACTAGGGTGCCAACACTCATGGCCATCCAAAAATCTCTTTTCTTTAACACCTCTACAATTCAATTAGAGTATTGGAAGGTCATCCTTACTTAATGGGAAATCCATTGTCTGCCCTCTTATGCAAACATGCATTTCCTCAATGCATTACATGCAATGTGCTAACTATGAGCACCTTTATTCCCAATCTCCCTAGATTGGTCATTGTACCCATGGTACTCCTTACTCATGCATTTTCTTGCAAGGATTATAACTCATCCTTCACTGACATAGACTTCCTCTCTCTATTATTTAGATTCTTCTTTCCTTAATCTTACCCTGCTTGGGTAGCAATGGCATACAATAGCCACTCAAAATTATTCGCATATCAGTAAGATAATGAAATCTTTTCAGAAGAGATTCTTACCAAATCCCTTCATACCTTATGCCATACAGGCATGAACATTTTTATACCCATTTTGGCTGCTAGCACCCTTTTTTATGATATTTACCACATCAATAGTGCTTCATGGGGCTCCCAAAATCCCCTCAACAATCTTTCAACACCAACCTTCTCGCATTCATCCTCTGCTTTGAGGTTTTATACCATTGGTAACTGTCTTTCCCAACAGTTTCAATTTCTTTCTACACATGACATACATCACAATTATATTAGTCATCACATAAAATAAAAATGCATGTATTATAACATTCCAATCAATAAAATAGTTTCAGATATGTCCTAGCATATCTTTATGCACTTCATAACATTATCCTTAATGTTTTCATGAGTGCAACACAAACAATTTTCAATTGTTATTATAATCATACAATAATCATTACTATAGTGTCAAAACATTTATTTTCATCATCACACCAGTTTCGCATCCCAGAGAAAACATAATTTACAGCAAGAAAGGAGTTAAGGGCTCTTCCCTTTTTTTTTCCAACTCCTTCTACACAGCCTGGGGTTTTTTCAGTCTAGCTGAGTTACTCCAAGGCCTCACTGCCCTTACCCATTTATGGTTTTAACCAAGTTTATACATGTTTTTTCATTTTCCTTTTTACTAGTTGTACTTGTCTCCACAACTTCTCTTTTAAGGCTTACAACTCTATTAAGCAATTCATAGTTTTAAGGTGAGAGAAGTATTCCTCCTTTTTTTTCTTTTCTTCTTTGCTTCTGCAATTTACTCCCTATTGGGATCTCCATACTCTTTTCCTTGAGCATCCTTGGTTAGGCTCACCCTAACCTATTGGATACATCAGCATGCTCCAATAGAAAACTTTTTGTTCATAATGAATCATGAACCTATGCATTCTGCACATTACCATTCCGTTATCAGAATGGTCAACATTAATTTCTTAGTCTTCCACTCATACATTTTGTTTTAGAATGTAATCCATGATATTATATAAATAGTCTTGTAGCTAACTACTTCATTCTCAGCAGTCATTAGGGTTGTGATTTTGTTCTCCTAACATAGTCTTTACATGGTTCCTTCACAGGAAACTCATTTGGCATGCAACTTTCTTATTGCATATCCATCGCTATCTTTGATGGACTCAACCTTGAGTTAGATTTAGTTTTTTTACCAAATATTCCATAAGGAATATAAACATGCATCTTTGTTATGCATCCAACTTATTTATCCACACATATTCCTTGTTTTTTTAACTGACATCCATTATGTAATTAATCACATGCATACTCATAAGCCTATATGTAGCTTGTTGATACTAAGAGGCGGCTGAATCAGTATCAAGTACAATTTAAAAACCTTTTCCAACTTATACTTAAACCATTCAATTATATCCAATGAGCAATGAACAATAGTATAAGAGTTACACCAATACACCACAATACACCATGCAC
>SNQJ01S0015575.1:19374-43818 GCA_010110895.2 Picea sitchensis | reverse complement strand
ATATGCATCTTCCCGACGGCCATGATCAAGGCGCCCCGATCAACGGCGCTCGTGCAACCCCACCCTTCTCAGCTTCCCTGTTCTTAACCGGTGTGGGCCCTCCTCCCGTCATTTCATTCTTCCTTCTGCCTTTCTCATGTTGCCATGTGTCATCCATTCACCTTCCCTCCTCGGTCCACCTGGTTCTCCCTCCTCTCATCATCCGCTCGCTGCTGGCCACGTGTCTCGTTCTTTTCCATGTCAGCCTCTCACCCGAGAATTTATTTCTCCCATATTCCTCTCCTTCCACCCGATGTCTTCCGCCATGAATCATCTTCCGTCATTCTTCTCTCATCTCGTCATTTCTTCCACGTCCTTATAACCCGGCACCACCATTCCTGTCGTGCACTCATCCTCCGTGCTGGCCTCTATGCCCATCCCTCCAGCTGTTCAGCTATTCCAGGTGGCAGCGCGAGAGAAGTCCTCCTTATCCCAAAATGATGAGTTGGCCGAGTCGTTCTCAATCCCAAGAAGTAGTTATTGAAGCGGTTGGTGGTGGTTAGACATCGTCTCCGCCATAATGGGGACGTCCTACAATGAATTAAAAGCACGTCGATTCGCCGATGTAACTGTCAGAAGATCTATCGCGTCTGCCATAAGTTTCACAGTTATTCAAAGATTGCGGCTGCAGAGTGTCAGAAGCCATGCAGACGCAAAGACTTCAATGCAATACCTTGGTTCTGCTGCTGTTGTTGTTTTGAGTATATGTAGGCATTTTTGCCATTTTTGTATCTATCGATGGTAGAGCTAAGCTCCCGACTGTAAAGTTTCAGCGACATTCTGGTTTCCTGGTTATGCCTCTGAGTTTGAGATTTCTTGGTTTATGACAAACAATTCTTCTTTTACATCTTTGTTTCATCTCATGCCGGAGAGTTCACAGTCGAATGATTCGCGTGGATTGTTGCATTTGTGTTATGATAAAGAATTTGTCGCGACATTTATGTATTCTCTGGTTCTCTGTGTTTGAATGTAAAAGGGTTTTGCATTTAAATACATTCTTCTCCAGTCTCTAATGAACCTGATGTTTATTACAGACCTCTGCATCTTTCTCGTATAAGTCTTCCACCTGCTCACCCTCTTACTACGACTCACTATTTGGAGTTTATCAAGACCTCACTCATTCATGCATGCATGGTCTAGTTTCTGAGTTGATACAATGTTGTTTTGAGTCTTTCTCCATTTGATCACCCTTTAAACAAATCGTGACATTAAATCTGATGGGCGTCGGGCTCTACTCCTGCTAGCAATCCAGGAGTGACTTCCGATAGCCAACAACTTCATCGGGTTATTTCTTTACATTTTTCTTCTTCTGTTTATACGTGAGGTTCTCCCTTGATAGGAGGCTTACTCAATAGATAGCTTAATGTTTTCTCCCACCTCATACATTTTTATTAAAGTATAACTCAGTTACGGGAAAGGGCCTTTGGTTTGCACCCCTTTTTCACTCCTGAAACCGTAAACTCTCTTTTATACGACCGAATTGAGACAACACTTAAATTCCCCCTGAGATTTTCTTATCTTTCTGTTCCTCCATGACTGTCCCTGTAACAAGACAACCTAATATTGAACCCAGACTATCAGACCAAACACATATTGCATTAAACCCTTTTGATACTATTCTTAAAATAGCCACTACCCGGGTTGAACTCGAACATTCATGGGCAACGATTGAACGAGATATAAACATATAGGAATAGTTGGAAGCTAGACACCGCCAACACATAAATCATCCCTAGCTTCCCTTACCGAAGGTTGACGTTCCTTCCTTCTCTACCCTTTACTCACTTTCGGATTCCTAGACACTGTACTTCTAAGCCTTAAGTACAGACTCTAGAACAACATCTTTTTGGCGCCGTTGCCGGGGACCGAAGTTACGAAATATTTTTCCCTGGGAAAATGACATTTATTTCGTTGAAAGTGCCACCCTTTGATAGTGAACAAAGAGTGCACACCTTTTAAAGGCTTTCCAATATTTCACTTGGCGACTCCACAATTAATAAGCTGGCATCTGGACGAAGGAATTCCAGGCAAAATCCGGATGGTAAACAGACCACACCCATTACCAACCCTGAGAAAATTTTAAAAATGAGAGGATCTCTTAAGCCGACCCCTGCAATCTATCAGCCTAAATACCCACAACTGAAGACCAAAAGTTATTTTGAACCTTTGACTTCACGCAACCCTCTTTTCGACACTAAGGATCTAACATCGAACTACTCCGACGTTAGAAGCGAAACCCGTCTGATAACCCCTGCAGAACATAAAGGAAAAAGTCCCGTAGAAAATTTATCTACTGTCGATATATCACCAACTCTTCAGTTGAATTTCGAGACATCACACTGTCTCGAATAATATTTCACGCATCGAGCTTCCACACCCATTGGTTCCCCTGACTACATCTCTTGCAAATCCGATGAGCCAAGCCCTCGCATCCCTTACCAGTCATCCTCGGATTTTTCACCCCGTGAAGAAAGTAAAGATTCACTTTTAATCTTCCAAAACCCCCTTTACAACTTTCCACTAATAACGATGGCATCCGCTGGAGGAGGAGGTGGAGGGGTTATCAGAGGAGGAGGTGGAGGAGCTACTGGAGGAGGAGCTAGAGGCCAAGGGCCTGCCCCCCCCTCCCAAAGTGTTTTCTAAAGTGGCAGAAAGATATGCTCCCTTGGTCTTGCCTGTTCCTCTACACGACCTTCCCGAAAATTATATAAAAAATTTGCCAAAATTCACTGGGGAAGGAGATCTGACCACAGTCGAACACATAAATTTCTTTGACCAATTCAAAGACATCCTAGGTCTCGAACATGAAGATGTGTATTCAAGGCTTCTCGTCCAAACCTTCGAAGGACAGGTCCGAACTTGCTTTTGGAGTCTACCCGTAGGATCTATATTGTCCTATGATGCCTTGGAAGATGCTTTCCTCAGACAATGGGGCGAAATAAAGGACCACCTATATTATCTAACCGATTTTGGGTCTTTAAGAAAAAAAAATTCAGAAACAGTTATGGAGTTTATTCAAAGATTCAACAAGCTGTATAACAAAATCCCAGCCGAGGTTAAACTGTCCCAACCCGCAACCAAAGTAACTTTCGCGGGGGCTCTCGAACCAGATTTTGCACTCCTTTTGTGAGAAAGAAGGGGAGCCACTCTAAACTGAATGCAAGATGATGCTATAGAAATTGAGTCAAATATGATGGCTTCTGGTAGGCTTAAAGCTAAAGTAGAAATGGGAAACTAAGAAACTAGACGCTTTAGATAACAAGCAGGGCCGTTAGGGTCTAATAGATACACAGATGACAAAGTAGACGATATGGCCAGGGTAATTAAGGAACTATCTAATAAAATATCCAGAATGGAGCTAGAATAGGCCAAAGCCGATTCTTTCACCAAAAAGGATTTCAATAGGAACCCCAACCCCCTGAACTAGCAAAGACAGATAAAAAACAAAGACCAAAAAATACAAGCTCCCCTAAAGATCGAAATTTTTTATAGGAGCAAATGATCTCCAATATTTCGGAGATTCGGATAATGATGTCGCGAACTTCGGTGATGACTGCACACAACCGTATTTGACTAGGGAAGATTATGAAAAATCTCTAAACACTCAACAATCATTGGTTAAGGGTGAAGAAAGAGATCATACTGACCTTTGTAGCTCTCAACAAGAAACCAAAATGATAATGGCCGAGGTCCAACCTAAGTATAACTTGAGATCTAAGAGTAAGCCCATTTCAACTACTCAACCTAAGAGCAAAGCAAAAGTAGTAGGCACGCATGAGTCTGAAGTGGGAAAAGTTGAGACCCAAGCACAAGGAATCGAAACAACTAATAAAATTACGCCTTCAACCAAGACCATGAGTAATAAAGTGGTCCATATGAATAAGTCGGAAAGGAAGGATTTGGAAGTCCCAACTAGAGAAATAGACAAGGTGAGTAGAGTTTTCAGTTTCAAAAATGAGATAAATAAAATTAAGATACCAATTCCTCTGGTAGAATTAGCAAAAAACCTAGTTTATCGAAATCAGATTACCAAAGTGATAGGTGTCTCAGAGATAAAAAGCCAGTCTGACGTTTTAAACCTGGAAGATGATAAACCCAACATCACTTTTGGTCCACATTTTGAAGGGGCCAAAGACACTATTGCTCCCTTTTATATCACCTTAAATGTATACAATCAACTGCTACATAATTGCATGCTAGACTCTGAAGCCTCCCATAACGTGATGCCTAAAATTATTATGGACAAATTGGGTCTCCAGATCACCAGACCTTATGGAGATCTTTACTCTTTTGACTCCAGAAGAGTTAAGTGTATGGGGATGATAAAGGATTTAGTAGTTACCTTGGAACAGGTCCCAGTTAAGAGTATCCTGATGGGTGTGGTTATTGCTGATATTCCCCCCAAGTATGGCTTATTGTTGTCCAGGTCATGGGGAGACAAGCTGGGGGGTTCTCTTCAACTAGATATGACGTTTTCCACAATTCCTGTGTTTGGTGGGAAATTTACTCGGTTGTACAGAGAGACGAGGTTAGCATATACAGTAAGCGACCCTCAAAATCCGAACAATTCCCCTATTAAAATTGCAGATCAAGATTTAGGAAATTGTATCTTATCCTTTGACGACGATTTAGATGGTTTTCCAGAGGAAAATGATATAGAGCAGGAAGAGTCAGGTTACATGACTGAGGATATGTGTAGCTCCGATATCTGGAAAATGTTTTTTGACGGTGCCTCATCTTGCGAAGGGGCTGGTGCAGGAGTGCTTTTAGTGGTTCCTGAAGGAAATTTCGTTGTTCCTTTTTCCTATAGACTGCAATGGGATATAGATTATACTAACAACGTATGTGAATATGAAGCATTGGTCTTAGGATTAGAGGCTGTCAAGAAGCTAAAAATAAATAACCTAGAGGTATACGGAGATGCAGATTTAATAGTCAAACAAATAAATCGACAGTACCAAGCCAAACATCCCAGATTAAGATCATACAGGAATTGTGCCTGGGATCTGATGGAAAACTTTTTCTCATCTGTAAGTGTCCACTTCATCCCACGTGCAGAAAACTTACATGATGATGCATTAGCTAAAGCGGCTTCAACTTTCACTCCTCCTAAAACCTTTAAATTGAAGTATCACATAGAGATAAGACATAGACCATCTATACCAGATAATATCCAGCACTGGCAGGTTTTTGAGGATGATGAACAAATTAAGAAGTTTCTTGAAGCAGTAGGTGAATTTTCCGAAACTCATGCAGACCAAGAAAATCAAAATGACCAGATATGGATCATGCAAGAAGGGGAGGATCCTCAAGCTTTCCAAGACAAAATCGCAAATCATTGTATGATGGTCCTAAAAAATAACCAGATTCCAAAGGGACTGATCCCTCTAGAAAGACTATTTGATCAAAATGACATAGTCATAAAATCCACCTTACAGCCCCAACTTGAAGAGGTTGAGGACTGTGACATAGGAACCAAAGAAGAGTCTAGGATGGTTAAAATATCTAAGCTTCTCCCCCCTGAAATAAAGGACAAATATAAGGACCTACTCAGACAATTTAAAGACGTTTTCGCCTGGTCTTATGACGAGTTAAGAACTTACGACACTACCATGATCGATCACAAGATACCTTTAAAACCTGGGGTCAAACCTTTTAGACAAAAGCTTAGGCAGATCAACCCCATTTTATTACCTGTGGTCAAGAGAGAAGTGAAGAAACTTTTGGAGGCGAAAATTATAGTACCTATGAGATATTTTGACTGGGTGGCGAATCTGGTCCTGGTAAGAAAAAAGAGTGGAGAAATCAGACTGTGTGTGGATTTCAGAAATTTAAATAAGTCCTCTCTTAAAGACAATTATCCGCTGCCTAAAATGGATCATGTGCTAGAAAGGGTAGTTGGGGCGAATAGAATATCTATTATTGACAGTTTCTATGGATATAATCAAATTGTCATGAATGAACAAGATAAAGAAAAAATAGCTTTTACTACTCCTTGGGGTACATTCATGTATGATAAGATGCCTTTTGGCTTGATGAATGCAGGAGCCACGTTCCAACATGCTATGGACATCTCTTTCATCAAATAGAGGGATAAGTTCGTAGTCATCTATCTCGATGATTTAACAGTCTTCTCCAAATCCGACGAAGAGCATCTGGTACATCTTAAACAAACATTCGAAAAAATGCCGCAGGTTTGGTCTATCCTTAAACCCCAAGAAATCACACTTCGCCATGCAAGAGGGTAAATTACTGGGTCATATTGTATCTAAGGATGGAATTAAGATTGATCCTAAGAGGTTTGAAGCAATAGACACTATAAACATTCCCATAAATGTAAAATAAATTCAATCTTTCTTAGGAAAAATAAAATTTTTACGAAGATTTGTCCCAAATTTTGCTAAAATTGTAAAATTGATCACAGATATGTTGAAAAATAACAACGAAGTAAAGTGGACAATAGAATCCAAAGCATCGTTCGCACATTTTAAGAAAGTAATAGCCGAGGCACCTGTATTGGCAAGTCCCGGTTATCTGAAAGAATTTCTTATTTTTTCATTTGCCTCTGAACACACGATTGCTACGGTGCTCCTCCAAAAGAATGAAGAGGGTTTCGAACAACCGATCACCTTTTTCAGCAAGAGTCTCAGAGATGCAGAACTTAAATATGATATAATATAAAAACAAGCGTACGCCATGGTAAAAGCAATGAAAGCATCCAAAACATATGTATTGCACTCCAAGATCATTGTGTACATACCAACCAGTTCTGTGAAAGATATTTTGGTACGACCAGACAGTGACAGGAAAAGAGGATGATGGTTCCAAGATTCAAGAATTTGACCTGGAAATCAAACCTACTAAATTTATAAAAGGACAAGGCCTGGCCAAACTTTTGGCTGAATCAAATCTCAGAGCTCTGGATATAAACTGCCTACAGGGATATGAGGAAAATATCTACGTAAGTGAGCTTGATGAACCAACAAGTGCAATTAAGATCGAGGAGAAGTTTGCATCGTCAGAATGGTACAGAAACATAGTATCCTACCTACTGACTCTAAAATGCCCAAGGGAACTATCACCATCAAAATCCAGGACTTTAAAGCTTCATGCAGTTAAGTATTGTATCGCCGAAAATAAACTATATTGGAAAGACCCGCTCGGTTTCTTGTTAGTCTGCTTAGTCGAATCGGAAACAGAAAGGGTTATAAGTGAATTTCATGAAGGAGTTTGTGGAGGAAATCACACTTGGAGGGCCACAGCTTACAAAATTCTAAGGGCTGGGTATTACTGGCCAAAACTCTTTTCATACGTTAACGCCAAAGTTTGATCCTGTAACCCTTGTCAGCTATTTGCAGGTAAACAAAAACTCCTGGCACTACCTTTAGTTCTAGTCAAAACTGAAGCCCATTTTCAAAAATGGGGGCTAGATTTCATAGGAGAAATTAATCCGCATTCTAACGCCCAACACAAGTGGATCTTAACTTCCACAGACTACTTTAATAAATGGGTGGAATCTATTCCAACTAAGAGGGAAAATGACTCGGTGGTAATAGAGTTCTTAGAAGACAATATCCTGTCAAGATTTGGTTGCCCCCGAAATATAGTCACGGATAATGCCTAGGCTTTCAAATCTATGGCTATGATCAGCTTTTGCCAAAAGTATAATATCATTCTTGGCCATTCTACAGTGTACTACCCCCAAGGAAATGGACTGGCCGAGTCATCTAACAAGATCTTGATCAATATAATTAAGAAAGTGTTGGATGAGAACAAAAAGTCTTGGCATATACATTTAAAGTATGCTTTGTGGGAAAATCGCATAGGCACTAAAAAGTCTATTGGCATGTCTCCTTTTCAGATGGTATATGGGACAGACGCGATGTTACCTATAAATTTAGCACTCCCCATGATGAAATTGTGGTAAGATCAGAAAGAAGGCCCAAATGACGTCACCAAGAGGATAAATCAACTAATTGAGGTTCAACAACATAGGGTCGAAATAGATGAACGGTTGCAGAAGTGTCAAGATGACATGAAGGCGTTATTCGACCGTAGGGAAAAGGACAGAGATTTTCTCCCAGGTGATTTAGTACTAAGGTGGGATGCAAGGAGGGAAGAAACAGCGAAACATGGTAAATTCGATCACCTCTGGTATGGGCCATTCAGAGTCTCGGCTCTCGAAGGAAAAAATTCTTTCCTACTAGAAAATCTAGACAGTGAAACCCTTAACGTCCCTGTCAATGGGCATTATCTGAAGCATTATATGGCATAAACAGTCGCCAATAAAAAAAAAAAAGGGAGTTCATTTAATTTTAGATTTATATATTCATATATAGAATTTTTACTTGTGTATATATATTTTCCATTTCGTTTTGTTATGTTGATTTTCTTTCGCGAATTTTTGATACCTTTCAGATAGCCTCGATAACCTTCGTATTTTCCTCTTACAAGATTCCAGCTGCACACAAAACAAGCAGGAGAAGTAAACCGAAAGTTGGTGTCGTAAATAAATCGGCTTAAATAGGTGATACCAAAGATTTTTGATATTGTGCAAAGAAAATGAAACGATAAGGTAAAGGTGAGATTTCCTAAAAGACTTGTTCTGAAGGGCTATCAAAGAAAACCAAAGTAACTTCATTTAGACAACAACATCGTCCGAACTAATAAATAATAGAATGTTTCCTTGTTTAATCGTTTACGAAAGAATAAGACAAATTAAACAAGTCACTCAAATTAACGCAATCAGTCAAAGTAAAGTGCCCCCGAAAACGATTTACAAGAGTCAGTTTTGATTTTTTGACTTCTGTTTTTCAGTCCATAAATCACTATCTGTCACCCTTTTCTGTCTTCGGGTTTACCCTTTAAAAACTCAACATCTTTCCGTTTCTCATACGTAGGGATAAGATATTTCGTTTCAACCTCGAGAGCTTCAAAGTAGATTGTGGAAAGAAAGCGGGTCTTCACAACTCCTCGGTCCCTTGCTAAACGAAGGGACGCTTAAAATGATCCTGACTTTCCTAGGTTTTTCAACAATTTCGGAGGATTGAGGCTTGCTCAAATAGAATACCCTAAGAAAGTTATTTTCCCTTTTTCCCTGAGAACGAAGGTGTTGTGAAGGTTAAGGGAAGGTTGGTACCAAGTAATCAAAGTAAGTTGACAGACCTATACTGCAAAACATTACACAGATATCAGCCCTGATACAAACTGATTGCCCCCATCTTTGCACTCTATAAAAGAAAATTATAAGATAGGTGGTGAAAGGAAATTCATAAATGATTGCCCCCATCTAGTCCAAGAGACGATGAAAGGAAATTCAAAAATGATTGCCCTCGTCTCAGCATTTAAATGCACAAATATATTCTGAAGTGGTGAAAGGAAATTCAGTAAAAGGGGCTAGATAACTTCACCGGGGTACTGACCAGGCTCGCTGGCAGTGAAGCAATATCTGAGATATTTGTAAGGATGTTATACATGAATATCACTCTACTCTAGTAACCAATTCTTTTTAAAAAAACCTGATCCAAATCCCATGTTCAGACAGGGCTTCCTGTTTAAAAATGTATAATATTTTCCTTTTGATGCAAGCTGATAGCCACAAGATCTATTGGGTCTCCTAGAACTATTTTGATTTTCTTAAGGCAAACCTGAATTCAGTAACAGGAAGGGGAAAGTCATGAAAGGGACTACAGCTAAGTTTAAAAAAATATCTGAGTTTGAAAAGTTTTTCAAAGGTAAAAGATGAAGTCTCTTTCCCCTTCGATATCCTGTTCTCAGGAACCTTTTTCGCTGAATTAAATCCATTGACTCCATTTACCCAATATCGGCACGTGGTCTACTGTTCTTCCCATCTTACAAGAAAACGGGATCCCTAGTTGGAGCCTATGTTGGAGCCGCCTTTGTTTTTTAGCCCGTTTTGAATTTCATGTCTTAATGCTTGAAATCGAAAGATGGTTTTTCGTATTTTCCTTCTGTTGTTTCAAAATCTCTGAAGTCTCATCATGTGAGCAACGATGATTATCATACTCTCAAGGCGAGTTCTACTTTTCATTCAAATAATTTTCCCCCTTTTTTACCTCAGGATTTCGTATGTCGGATACTATAGATCACATAGTTCACAAGTCCCGAACAACGAAACGACGAAATCGTTTTAAAATTTTACCCAGGTCAGTAACAAGAGTAAAATTTTCCTAAATTACGGTTAAGCATCATCGGGGTTTCACGTCTCGGTGTTTACTAAATCCAAAAGTATTACTGTCGTAACCCCGATAGCTGAAACCACGAATTTCTTGTTTTAGTAACCCGCATTAAGGTTAAAGGTAAAAGCTTAGCCATGGTTAAGTTCTGTCGGAAATTTGCAACTCGACGTGTTTTCTTTTAAAAAGATTTACTGTCAAAGCCCTGAGTCGCGAAGTCACGATAAAGATATAAACATAATTAATTAAACACTTAATCCGATTTTATCCTCCCTTTTAATTAAAACATATCATCGCGATCTCGCGATTTCGCAACTCGGCATACAAACTTCCCGGAAGTTATACCTTCGAAGCTCCGAGTCGTGAAATTGCGATATGAATAATCATATAATTAATTAAGCACCTAAACATAATTACGTTTTTTATTAACCAGAGACAATCATCGCAATCTCGGTGTTAGAGTTTCAAAGAGTTAAAACAAAAACTCCCGATGCAGCGAGTACCGAAAGATTAATTAACTTTGGTAAAACATGATTAATTGAGCTAAGCCAGTGTTTCCCGTGATTTAATGCATGCACAGTTTACGAGGAAGTCTTAATTCTTCCTTACGCCAACTGACATTTCGAACCGCCAAAAGTTATGGCATTAATTAGAAACAAGGCGAATTGACAAGTAAAGATTGGGTTTTTTATTGCTAAATTTATATTTAAGCGTGATTTGACTGATCTGTTCTTAAAAAGTACCAAGTTTTTGAATATATAGAGCTATTATTCATTATCACTAATTCATTTCTATATTACGCAGAGCACACTTTTCTCAGCGAACTAATTTCTGTATGTATACATATTTTTATCGCAGAAGAGCTAAAGCAAGATCTCCCGTCATGGCCCCGCGAAAAGCGTCTAAAGCCAACATTGAGGTTTCGGGACAAGGTTCAGACAACATCACTGATACTTCACCTCAAAGTGTCGACTCTGTCCCGATCTAGTTGTTTGTTTCTGATGTTCTACAGGCCGAATTAGTAGATTATTCTGATGATTCCAGTGACAATGAAAAAGACGACGTAACCACCAAATATAAGATCGTCATCCAATCTGGAATGCATAAAGTAGTGGCCAGGCCACGAATACTCCCTTACTATGATATGGTCCAGTGGGAATTAGACCATGTGGACATACCAACCAGAACCATCATCAAGGAGCAGAAGGTCACCATCGGGACTTTCAGACCCGAACAACTGCAGGCTATGTACAAGTCACCTACCGTGTCGGACCTTACATATGATGCCGAATTCTTGGAGAAGTTAAAATAGAAGGAATGTGTGCAATATGACAAGACTATGTCCATCTTAATCATAGATTGGGTTTCGCACCCTACGAAGTTCAGGGCAGACAGTAATGGTATATATTCAATAGCTTATTTGGAACCACAGTTCAAGTATATAGCTATGATGACCTGTAGATTATATGGGAGAGAGGACACCTCACATTTCTTTCTTCAATGGGTGCCTCTAATACATCAAGTCATCGAAGCTTGTTCCTTCGACTAGGTGAAAATGTTGTCTGATAGCTTGACCAATCGAGTTACAGAGTATCGGGCACAGAAAGAGAGCAGAAAGATTGCTTCATTTTTTATGTCGGCATACATTATGGACGCCGTGTGTTTTCTAACACCCTTTCCCTTAATAAGCTGGAGTTGGAATCCATTATAGGCCAAGCCCATCCATGTCTATCATTCAAAATTGTGGGAAAACAAAGCAACAGATTTCGTATATGAAATCTTTAACTGGGTAATGGTATCGCTGCATGTCACTATTTTCGGCCACCCGCCACCCAGGATCTAGGACAATATAGTGATGAATTTGAGCAGTATAGATGACTGGTATGTAGAAGCCGAATTCTCATATCTCATAGTTTTCGGGGCTTCTGTTCCCCCACATGCATTACCATTATTCATACCCGACAAGCTGGCTTGTCATGAGGTTGCTAGACAAACAGTAATCGGTGGCATAAGCAATGAGCTTAAGGGATATTCAAAGAAGGTATGTCCACCTTTTCCTGTTCATTTAAATTCATATTCTTTATTAGATTTCAGGCATGCTAAAGCTGAGGCAGCAGCCCTGGAAGACCTAAAATTGGTTCTTATTGAATTCAATAAGCACGATCCACAAAGGGTCGTAAGTAATCATCTGGCCAATTGTGCACTCAAAAGGTTCAAACATGAAAATTCGCCCTCCGATGAAATTTTTCGAGGCGCAAGATCTTAGGTCGAGATTTTGGCCCGGATACAAACCCTGGCACCTGAAGAGAGGGCCGATGTTCTAAAATTCCAAGAACATCGACACAGTTGTCTTCCTACAGTATTGCGGGGTGAGAATACGAGTACGGCGAAGGTGAAACAAAAAGAAGCCGAACACTCTAGAGATGAGACACCCAACCAAGAAAAACACCAGGACGGGGAAGAGAAAACTAAGAGTCTGAAAACAGAGATAAAGACTCCCAACCCACCGAAAAAGCAGACTCTGGTTACTACTCCGGGGCAATCAGCTAAACAAATTGTAGATCCCATCGCATCCATTACTCCCTTGCAGTGAACTCAGGGAAATATTGACGCAGGGTGGATTTTAAATGAAGAATTGAGACCCATAAGGATGGAAGAGCTCCCCCCAAATGAGTTATTCTTTGATAAGAAGAGAAAGGCTGTGGTAAAGAGAGAATTCTATCAGGAAGGGGAATCAACAACCAAGAAGTACAAATTATTGACTGATGGGAAAGACAAGAAGAATGAACAGTTCGTGACAGAAATAGCCGGGACATTAGGGGCATATGCCACAATGAATCAATTTTCAGTCAGGGTTTTGAAAAACCAGCTGAAGCGAAAAAATTGCCTCATCAAAACCCTAGAAGACAGACTAGCCACAACAGAGGAGGCTGCCAAGGACCAAGCGAGTGTAGGGATAGAACAAGCAAGGTTGGCTGATAAAAGTGAGATAGAGCTACTCAAAACTAAGCTCGAACAAGCAGAGTTGGTGGTTCGAAATGGTCAGATACAAGCGGGCCAGCAAAAAGAATTGATCAAACATCTACAGGCTAGAGTGGAAATCGCCGAAAGTAAAGTTATAAATATCGGGATGTTCCAGTCCCAGGTGATGGAGATTCGGAGCAGAGTTTCTGTAGCCTAGCGAAATTTACTCGCCAAGGTAGAGGTGATTCGGGACAACTGCTTACTTGTTAATCAAGTTTTGGAAAATTTATCTGTTAGAGAAAGAGAAGCTGGAGCAACACGGGTCACTTTTCAAGAGGCTGTAATAGCTACAAACACTAGGGAATCAGGAAGTACTCCCAGGTTTTCCATTTCAGAGCAGACCAGAGGAAATATTTTATTAAAAGAATGGGAGCACAGTATATCAGAAGGTAAGTTGCAAGCCAAGAGGGTAATGAAATCCTTAGAAGAGGCTTTGAGTTCTATAGATGGTAATCTGTTAGTCATTGATAGCAAAGGTAATGCTTAGGCATTGAGTCAAATGAATATAGCGAAAATCTCACTTGATTTAAATGAAAAAGAGGAAAGAGATTCGGCCAAGATCTCACAAGTGACTATGGCAAACATAGTTCAAATAGATAAATGTATGATTAAACCAAGTGTGAAATTGTGCGCTATCGACATCATAGACAGACAGATGGAAGAAAGGTTACCACAATTAGCCTGAGATTGTTACTCTTTTGAAGCCAATTGTCAAGCAGAACTGTCAAGGTTGATATCTAGGTTGGTGGAAAGATGTGTCACTTGTACCGAGAATGCACGAGGACAAGCTTCTGGTACCAAATAAAGACAGAGATGAAGAAATGGAACGATTTCTCTCCTCCTTATCATAACTAAAAATTTTGCAACGATTGAGATTCCATCTTATGTAAAACTGTATAAATATACTATAGAAAGAAGGAACGAGGGCTGGACCTTTTTGTGTCGATTTTAATAGAGGTTTTCCATTTTGAGAGTTAATATAAAACAAATCCGAAGATTCTCAATTCCGTCACGATTGTGTTATGAGTTTGTTTCCTTGTATCTCATATTTCGTTTCATTTCATATTTGTATCTGATGAATGCTTCGCTATAATTTAGTACAACCTATACTATAGTGAATTAATTTTGGTTTTCTATATTGTTTACTATTTTTCCTCTGTACCAGCGATCAACAGGTATAAGACCAGTCAACACTTTCAGAATTCTATATATATTTTATGCTTCATTGGGTTATTTCTTTACATTTTTCTTCTTCTGTTTATATGTGATATTCTCCCTTGATAGGAGCCTTACTCGATAGATAGCTTAATGTTTTCTCCCACCTCATACATTTTTATTAAAGTATAACTCAGTTACGGGAAAGGGCCTTTGGTTTGTACCCCTTTTTCACTCTTGAAACCGTAAACTCTATTTTATACGATCGAATTGAGACAACACTTAAATTCCCCCTGAGATTTTCTTATCTTTATGTTCCTCCATGACTATCCCTATAACAAGACAACTTAATATTGAACCCGGACTGTCAGATCAAACACATATTGCTTTAAACCTTTTTGATACTATTCTTAAAATAACCACTACCCGGGTTGAACTCGAACATTCATGGGCAGCGATTGAATGGGATATAAACATCCAGGAACAGTTGGAATCTAGACAACGCCAACACAGAAATCAACCCTAGTTTCCCTTACCGAAGGTTGACGTTCCTTCCTTCTCTACCCTTTACTCACTTTCAGATGCCTAGACACTGTACTTCTAAGCCTTAAGTACAGACTCTAGAACAACAGTGTTCATGATCCCAATCAATATTTTATAATAATTATCAAAGTTTCCTCTTCCTTATGGTCACTCACCCTCCAGGCCCAGGCTCAGGCATCCCCTTCTTTGTTATACAGTCCCTCGGGTGATCCATCTTTCCTTTCCAAGGATTTATTGCACAAGAAGGGTTATAAAGAATTCATTGAGACTTACATTCGAGGCATCCCTCAGACTTGCTCTGCCGAGGCATCGCTCCAGCTTGTGTTACCACAACACAACATATTCTAGGGTGATCATGGCTTACCAAAGGGTTCTCATGTCTCAACAGTAGCATCTTTTATGATTTATAGCTTGACAACCTTCATCAATCATCCCTAGAAATATATTTTTTGTCTCACCTGTATCACAGGTATACATAAATTATGAGATATTATCATCAATTTCAATTTCAAATTTTTCTTGCAAATCTGTCACCCACAGTTTTCCAAATTCCACATTTATTTTCAGATCTGTTCGGCACATGAACTCGATTTACATGTATGGGACTTTCCTTCCCATAACAGTTTGGTCCGGCAGGAAATTGGTCTTCCTTATGGGCTTACATCATTTCCATATCCAAGGCCCTTTTCTTCCTACAACTTCAACATTCATTATCCAAACAAAGTGTTAGTTTTCATGCACATTATGTTTTCATCGCACACTTGCAGTGGCTCACAAACAATTTCAAAACTGTGCATACTAACAATCAGATTCATTTTCTCAAAAAGGAAATACCATTCTTGTAGTTTGGCTCAACATGCAATTGGTCTTCCTTATGGGCTTACAACACTGCCATATCCAAGACCCTTTTCTTCCTGCCATTTCAACATTCCTCAACCAAACAAATTATTAGTTTTCATGCACATTATATTTTCAAAATCATGCATACTAAAATTCCAAGTCATTTTCATTTATTCAAGGGTACAGAGAAAAAGGAAATATCATTATTTACATATGCATCCTTTCAACATACCAAATTTTCCAAAATCAACTCAAATATCAGTTGACTTTAATCATTGTGCCAATATTCATGGCCACATCCATACCCAATGTACCCTTACATTGCGTTCAAGTTTGTCATACTTATGAAAAGAACTTTGCCATGATGTGTTGGATCTCAACCAACCTCTTCACCATAGGTTTAATCATTCTCATTCACTCTTACAATAGGACTATACTTCCTGCTACAGGTTGATCACAATCCCAAATCAACACATATGAAACTAAAAATTTCTCTTGAATGCACCCAAGCATTCTTCCTTCATTAGTAACTAGGGTGCCAACACTCATGGCCATCCAAAAATCTCTTTTCTTTAACACCTCTACAATTCAATTAGAGTATTGGAAGGTCATCCTTACTTAATGGGAAATCCATTGTCTGCCCTCTTATGCAAACATGCATTTCCTCAATGCATTACATGCAATGTGCTAACTATGAGCACCTTTATTCCCAATCTCCCTAGATTGGTCATTGTACCCATGGTACTCCTTACTCATGCATTTTCTTGCAAGGATTATAACTCATCCTTCACTGACATAGACTTCCTCTCTCTATTATTTAGATTCTTCTTTCCTTAATCTTACCCTGCTTGGGTAGCAATGGCATACAATAGCCACTCAAAATTATTCGCATATCAGTAAGATAATGAAATCTTTTCAGAAGAGATTCTTACCAAATCCCTTCATACCTTATGCCATACAGGCATGAACATTTTTATACCCATTTTGGCTGCTAGCACCCTTTTTTATGATATTTACCACATCAATAGTGCTTCATGGGGCTCCCAAAATCCCCTCAACAATCTTTCAACACCAACCTTCTCGCATTCATCCTCTGCTTTGAGGTTTTATACCATTGGTAACTGTCTTTCCCAACAGTTTCAATTTCTTTCTACACATGACATACATCACAATTATATTAGTCATCACATAAAATAAAAATGCATGTATTATAACATTCCAATCAATAAAATAGTTTCAGATATGTCCTAGCATATCTTTATGCACTTCATAACATTATCCTTAATGTTTTCATGAGTGCAACACAAACAATTCTCAATTGTTATTATAATCATACAATAATCATTACTATAGTGTCAAAACATTTATTTTCATCATCACACCAGTTTCGCATCCCAGAGAAAACATAATTTACAGCAAGAAAGGAGTTAAGGGCTCTTCCCTTTTTTTTTCCAACTCCTTCTACACAGCCTGGGATTTTTTCAGTCTAGATGAGTTACTCCAAGGCCTCACTGCCCTTACCCATTTATGGTTTTAACCAAGTTTATACATGTTTTTTCATTTTCCTTTTTACTAGCTGTACTTGTCTCCACAACTGCTCTTTCAAGGCTAACAACTCTATTAAGCAATTCATAGTTTTAAGGTGAGAGAAGTATTCCTCCTTTTTTTTCTTTTCTTCTTTGCTTCTACAATTTACTCCCTATTGGGATCTCCATACTCTTTTCCTTGAGCATCCTTGGTTAGGCTCACCCTAACCTATTGGATACATCAACATGCCCCAATAGAAAACTTTTTGTTCATAATGAATCATGAACCTATGCATTCTGCACATTACCATTCCATTATCAGAATGGTCAACATTCATTTGTTAGTCTTCCACTCATACATTTTGTTTTAGAATGTAATCCATGATTATTATATAAATAGGCTTGTAGCTAACTACTTCATTCTCAACAATCATTAGGGTTGTGATTTTGTTCTCCTAACATAGTATTTACACGGTTCCTTCACAGGAAACTCCTTTGGCATGCAACTTTCTTATTGCATATCCATCGCTATCTTTGATGGACTCAACCTTGAGTTAGATTTAGTTTTTTTACCAAATATTCCATAAGGAATATAAACATGCATCTTTGTTATTCATCCAACTTATTTATCCACACATATTCCTTGTTTGTTTAACTGACATCCATGATGTAATTAATCACATGCATACTCATAAGCCTATATGTAGCTACCATAGGTATATTTCATAGCTCACATAAATCTTTACTTTAAAATCATTCAACTCATAATTTTTCACAATAATTCTCATGTGATCCTCAAAGGAATAATCATGTTGCCTCTTATCATGACAACATAGAATCCTTGCTAATTTACTCTTTCGTCTATTTATACTAGCCTTTCCTGAGGGAATGGAGCACATTCCCCTCAAGCTATCATTTAAAAAAAACTTTCATGACTCTTCATAATAGAGTCAACCATGCATCCATGGTATTCATTCAATCTTGGCAAGTGCAATTATTTCCTTACATTTCACTCATACATCATACATGTGCATCATTTGCACATTTAACTTCATTCATTCATATCTATTTGGTCTTAATATTAGTCCTTATATCAAGAAACCTTATGATGCATTAAATCCATGGACTCAAGTATAAATAAACACAACTAAACATTCATCATGCAAGCTCATTGCTTTCCCCCTTTCCATGTAATTCATACACATGGACATATCAGAATTCTAGATCCTTATCCCAAGGGTCTTACTGCCATTCTCATAAAAAGTCTCATAAAGAAACTCAACACTGATATTCCCTCTCAGTTGAGAGCTTGCAATCATTTGCATGATATCCACATGGCATGTTTAACATACATAGTCATAACTATGCCCCTCTTTCCACATAACAACAACCAGCAAGAAAGTATTCTTGCCTCTGGTATTATAAAATTATTCAACAACCCATAAATATTATCAGGGCAACTCCAATAGTTACTAAATCAACAAGACAACTTATCAAGATTCTCTTTCATGCCTCAAAACATTTTTGGTTAACATACATTTTTATGAAGGGAATCCTTTTCTAGATTCCCTCTCACCACTACTTGAGCATATCAAGTCATACTTTATATGGATACCATCCACCTCTTGTTCGAAAACAAAGGTATTCCAACATAGGAAGAACACCTTCAGTAACCACTCACACAACCAGATCAAATATCAACACACTGATGTTTTGACGTGGTAAAACCCCTATGGGGAAACATCCACGGCCCTAGCCAACGTGACCACTTGGAGCAGTTTATTATTGCAAAAGAAAAAAATTACAAAGAGATTTTACAAGAGAATTTCTCACAATCGATCGTCGAAAAATGACCCTCCATGCTCTTTAAATAGAGATCATGGACCAATCGGGTGTCAAGACATAGATCAATGGCCGTTAATATCGAGAAGAATATGAACTGTCAGATCACTCTATGTCGAGAATGTTATCACACAGTTTGTAGTTAAGATAATAGAAAAATCAAAGGAGGTCAAATTGGCGTAATTGAACCAATCCCACCACTGTCACCTCATTGGGAAGGCTTTTTTTGTTTAGGGAGGTAAGGCCCAAGAGAGACGTCCATGGTGACCTAGGGTTTTGAGAAGGGGAAGGCTTATGGCTAAGTAATATTATTCCCCCTCACAAGTCACCACCTGATCAGAAAGTTTGTCTTAATATCCAATAAAGATAAAAGATAACCGGAAGTAGTAACCAAGAAGTGTACCTACCCAAGAAACTATACATGTGCAAGCTTACTTTCTGGTTAGTACTTCATTTAATCAATGATTTTCTGATAATAAGCAATTGAGAAACAATATTGATGAAGTAGATCAATGTTTATACAATAACAATCATTACAATATCACTTCTCAATAAATGTTGAAGAAACTCTAATGATGAGTGGCAATCAATGTAACAATATCAACACTTTAGAAACGATGCCTTAAACAACCATTCAATTGCTTTAAAGGTAAAATAAATGTTGCATAAAGGTGTTTATAGCATAAAAGGTGACGACAACAATAGGGTTAGTAAGATTAGTTCTAGGCTAGGGTTAGAAATAGTTAGAGGTTGTTCAAGAATGTTTGTTTGTTTGAATTTGTGATCAAGCCACTCAAGAAATAAGGTCTTAGATCAGTGCATTACTAGGGCATATGCAGTCAAAAGAGGTTGCAAAGGTCGAAGGACTAAAATGATAATGAAAGACCAAAGACAAGAGGGTTAAATGTTGAGGTGTTGCTAAAGTAAGACCTCAACAATGAATCCCTAGGGTAGAGAGGCTCACTAAGGTGTAGAAACCCTAGGCCTTAGTTCTCTCTCCTCCTTCTTTAGCTTAATGGCAACAATAAAAACAGATAGCTTGAATAATGATTGATAAATTCTAAGCCGAGAGAGTTTGTAAGTGATGTGTTGCTAAAGCAAGGCTTCACTAGACAAACCCTAGGGAAAAATAGCTCACCAAGGTGTAGAAACCCTAGGAATTGGTGCATTTTTCTCCTTCTTAGCTCAACAATAAGAATAAAAATGACTATGATAGAAGAAAAGGATAGAGTGTTTCTATGGAAAGGCTCTATCTTACTTCAGAAAATCAAATGGCTCAAAATCTTAGTAGGGACATGAGACAAGGACATTAACTAGTGCTTGTCACTTAATGTTTGATTCAACAAATTATAATAATAAATGCAAGTAAAATAAAACATAACCATTCAATCAAGAAGTGTTGCATAAATTTACTTACATAAAACAAGAAATCATATAGAAAAACCCTAGTTGTAATACCTTCCACCAAGAGAAATGCCAAAAAAGCCAAGAAAAGTCCTCCTTCAACAAGTGCGCCTCAAAATTTCATCGAATAACCCTAAGAAGGGTGCCAATTTCAGACCTCACTAATGTGTGAGTGAAATATGATGAAAAAATGAGAGTAAAAACCCTCAATTTGTACAGTAGCAATGACCTTTATTAAAAATTAGGTCATCAAAAGGCTAACAAGGCCAAAATACACAATAATATTGTTTTACATTAAATTGTCATAAATTATACCCTAATCAAGAAAAATAAAGACACCATGCCCCTTCTAGGGTGACGTTATCCCTTTCTAGGGAAAATGCATCCTCCTGGAGCAAAACGTTAGCCCTCCTTGGGCTTCTCCAACCTTCCACACATGCCAAACTACCATGACTGTATCCCAAAATGTCCATGAAGCTAGATGACATCATGAGCCTCCTAGGTGACGTCCAGGGCCTTCCAAGGCCAACATTTCAATGAAGAGGGCACAACCCCCCTAGGTCAGGCTCTGTCAGGGAGCCTCTATGGAACATCCTCCTCTTCTCCAGTGCAAACCCCTATGTCCTCTATCTGCCCCCTACTGGGTTGTCAACATCCATCTGGTGGGCTCTTCAGCCCCATGGAGATCCAAACTAATCATCTCCCCATGTGTACCTGTCCAATGTGGTACATGTTCATCGGGCATGATACTGCACATTAACACATATGCCCTCCATGGGCTCATAAGTCACATGGATCATAGAAATTTCAATCACATCTCATCATCAATATTATTAAACATGTGCATAAAACCCCTATTACCCCAATTAAGTGCTCAAAGACATTATACAAGTATGCAATACAAGTTTGGAGAAAGTGACAGGGCGTCCTATTGGGCTAGTGTCCACCGAAAAAGGGAAGTTTCCAGAAGATATTAAATCCAAGTCATGTAAGAGGGTGAGGTGGATAAGGGATGTCTTGACAAGGGGTGCAGTGAAAGCAGGGAAATGAAGGGCTTACCTATGGGTGCCTTTGTAGAAGGCGAGTTGCACTTGTCCTGGATGAAATTGTTTCCAAGCCCATTCATGCCTTTTATTCTTTATTCTTTATTCTTTTTTCTTCAAGAACCTAATCAGGGGACACTTCCCTGGCGTGGTGACCAGTGGTGGAAATGTTACCCAAAAGTACTTTCACATAAATGAGAAGGATGGTTCATGATGAGACCCCCTATCCTCTGACTAGGTATTGTTTTGTTATTTTTACTGGGTCCCTCTTGTTTTTTGCTGAGAATCCTTTTATAAGTCAAGGATGATTTTAGGGGATAAATTTCACTCATGGGATAATTTTCCATGGTTTTCCCCAAAAAAAGATTCGATGTTCTAAAAATTAATCGCCCAAATTCTATAGGATAAAATTATTTTACCTTAAAAATATTCAAAAAATTATACAGACTATATAGAATCCTCAGAAATTTGAATATTTTTACAAAAATATTGCCAAACATTTATAGTTGGCATATGAAGGGTTACTAAGATTCACCAAGGTTTCTACATTTTAAAATAAATTTCCATCCTTAAAATCATCCCTGCTTTTATTGATTTCTCAGGGATCCCTAGGAAAAGCATCTCGAGGTTTTATTTTTAGGCTTTTATCTTTTTCCAACTTTCTTTTACCTTCTGGGCCTTTATCCAATTCTTCCCACAAGGCAAGGTGTAACCCTTAAATGATTGTCCAACCAAATTCCCAGATAAATGTAATGGGATGGATGAGTGGGAAGCAAGATGAAAAAGTGGTAATATGACGGGAGTGGATGATGACTTTTCAAAATCCCCTCCAGTGGAAACCCAAAACCTATGGGCATAGGATTAATAGGGAATATTGTCATTTCCACAAGACATGGTCAAGTGGACAAATATAAGATCCAAGCATTTGTTAGAAACAAAAGAAATTCAATGCACATATTCAAAGGTTTTGAGGATTAGAGTGACACATACCATGATACTCGGACTCATTACCTCATGGAGCAAGAACCATCTCTGATACAGGACCAAGCTGAAGGTGATGGATGTTGTTGTTGCTAATAAAGTGTAGGCGCTGAAAGGGAGAAAATATGGGCCCTCCAGGGCCATGCTCAAGTCGATCTGGCTCTCGGTACTCCATGTCTAGGACCTGTGGGCCTTCAAGACATGATATCCTAGTTATCCCTAAAAGTGGGGGATAAAATGGAACATATTGTGATCGTTGGATTTCCTAAATACAAATTCATACTAATGGATACTAAAGAAACACACTTTTACCTAATGACACATTATACCAAGTAGATCTTAACTAACCCCTAAGTGTCTAAATATCCTAACAACCCCCCTTAAGAACAACTTGGGATAGGATTGAAGTATTTACAATAGTGACACAATAGGAGAAGGAAGGAGGAATTAGAGCATATCCCCCCTTGATGAAAACTTCCTAAACTCCTAACATATATCGAAGTTTGGAAAACTTCACTTCTGTAAGAGATTTTGTGAAAATGTCTACAACTTGATCTTCTATAGGGAAAAAGAGCACTTCAATAACTTAATCATGAATGAGATTTCTGATGAAGTGCATGTGTAGCTCGATATGTTTGATGTGTTGATGTTGAACTGGGTATTTGGCGAGCTTGATGGCACTCTGATTATCGCACCAAATGCTGGTCGGATGCTCCTGCTGGAATCCAAACTCTTAAAGAATCTGTTGAAGCCATAAGGCTTCCTGACTTGCATTTACCATTGCTTGGTACTCTGCTTCTGTTGAAGAAAGTGAAATAGCCTATTGTTTCTTACGAGCCCAAGTCACAGGTCCTGAACCAAGGCTGAAAACATAACCTGCAGTAAAATTTTGATCATCAAGGTTGTCGGCCCAATCTGAATCAGTGAAACCAACCAATAAAGGAGTCCTCCTGAATTGTAATGTATCCCGAAATGAACTGTAACATGAACATAGTGAAGTATCATGTTAGCTTCTTTCCAATGGATTTCATGTGGTGTTTTCACATACTGGGAAATAAGACCAAAAGAAAAGGAAATGTCAGGATGGGTATGAGTCAAGTATAAGAGGCTACCAACTAACTGACGGAACAAGGTGGCATCAACTTCGAGAGAAGTACAGGTGGCAGAAAGATTGATGTCAGATTGGAAGGGAGAAGGGGATGGTTTTCAATCGTCCATGTGAAAGTGATGAAGGAGGTCACAAGCATACTTAGATTGGGAAATAAAAATTCCTTCATTGGTTTGAAAAACTTGGAGGCCAAGGAAATAGTGCAAAAATCCTAAGTCTGTCATTTCAAATTTCTTCTTAAGGCTGGTTTTCACATGGTTTAAAATTTTTTAGTCACTACCAGTAAGGATAAGGTCATCATCATAAAGGAAAAGGATTATGAGATGGATTCCTACTTTCTTGGTATAGACATTATGATCAAATTGGCATCTAGAGAATCCCGTGGCAATAAGAAAGCTGTCCATTTTGGCATACCAAGCTTAGGGAGATTGTTTAAGACCATAAATATATTTATTAAGGTGACAAACAAGGCTAGAGTCATTCTGGACATAGCCAAGAGGTTATTCCATGTATATTTCTTCTTGCAAATATCCATGCAAGAAGGCGGATTTAACATCCATCTGATGGACCTCCCATTTATGTGAGGCAGCAAGGGAAAGAACAAGGAAGATGGAATTAATTTTGTCTACAAGAAAAAAGGTTTCATTATAGTCAATTCCTTAAACTTGGGAAAATCCTTTGGAAATTAACCAAGCCTTGTGTCTTTCAACACTTCCATCTGATGCATACTTAGTTTTGTAGAC